>CAXIIO010000504.1:0-66995 GCA_964028335.1 Altica lythri
TTAGCAAAGAACAAGGTGAAAGATGCACAAAGTCAGGATTCAGATTTTAAGGTAATCCGAGAATGGTTCAACGAAGGAGCAAGGCCGCAGTGGCAGGAGGTCGCGAAATATGGTCAACCAGTTAAGGTTATTGGCCACAGTGGGACTCACTGTGTATCCAAAATGACCTTATTACTCGGAAGTGGGAAAGCCCAGATGGAAAACTTGTCCGTTACCAGGTAGTTCTTCCAAGAGCATGCGTTCCAGACGTGCTTAAAGAGCTCCATGATAGCTTGTCCGGGGGACACTTTGAAGTGAATAGGACATTGGCCAGGGTACGTGAAAGATACTACTGGGTAAATAGCCGCCAGGATGTGGAAGAGTGGTGCAAGCGCTGTGATATATGTTCCTCAAAGAAGGGTCCTAAAACGAGGCTTTGGGGAAAACTAAAACAATACCCATCAGGATGTCGATTTGAAAGGATCGCAGTGGACATACTAGGACCACTTCCCGTGACAACATCTGGCAACAAATACGTGATGGTCGTAATTAATTACTTCTCGAAATGACCTGAAGTTGTTGCTGTACCCACCCAGGAAGCCAAGACTGTTGCGGAAGCCCTCCTACAGAATGTGGTTGCACGACATGGAGTACCTCTCGAAATCCACTCAAAACAGGGTCGTTACTTCGAATCAGATGTTTGGAAGGAGATGATGAATCTACTGGGGATTAAGAAGACTAGGACTACAGCACTACATCCTCAGTCGGATGGTATGGTTGAGAGACATAATCGAACCATCGGTAATTACTTGTCAATGTTCATAGCAGAAAATCAAAGAGATTGGGATACGCTAATACCTCTCTTTTTTGTTGGCATATCGAAGTTCTCATCATGAAGTCACCGGTTACACGCCTTCTATATTACTTACTGGTAGGGAATTGAGACTGCCGATCGACTTAATTTTTGGAAGACCAGCAGATAAAGAAGCCGAGGTAATGACGCTGCTTGACTACATTGAAGACCTAAAGGCTGACAATTGACAGGATGAAGGTCAGATTTGACAAAAAGTCAACGCCAATATCCTTTAAAGAAGGCGATGCAGTATGGTTATACCAACCACAAAGAAGAAAAAGAGATTGCCCTAAACTACAACGACCTTGGGAGGGACCTGGGTAGGAGCTGTATTGGAGAACTTTTCACCTTATAAAAAAAAGAATCTTCAATTCTTTTTTTTCTGCCAATGTACCGGGGTGTAACGATCTATTGGATCGTTTTAGTATTGAAATCCACCAGACTATATTCGATGAGATTTATTTTAATGTTTTCGCCGCGATTATAACTGGAGACAGACTGGACTGATATTAGAAGTCTTCTTTCTTCGCTACGATAGATATTTGCGTTCATTTTAATATATGTCTCCATGCTAACCATTCCTCAAAATACAAGTAAGTTAGTTTTATTGTTTCAGTTAATAAGTTTATTTGTATAAATTTCCTAAATTGGGGTGAATTTTTTTTAAATATTACTAACATCTAATTTCAAGTAGTTTCACTTTCGCCAAACACCAGTTTTTTTATCATTGATTAAATTTACACGTGTATTTAATATTAATTTATTCACAATAATATGGGGAAACCAGAAAGTGATTCTACTTGATTGTAATTCATGAAGGGATGGAATTCTGATTATTAATTTCATTATTAGGGCTATTGTCACATCTGTGAGAAGTCCTACGTAGGAGCTATTAATGTTATTTACTTACAAAGTAACCCTAATAATCGATTAAAAAATTAAATTGGCAGGTTGGGCGCCAATTTGTAACTTTATAAATTCCCACTGAAGGGATTATCACCCTTAGCTAGCTCAATTAAGTTCGTGGCTTCTTTTCTGAATTTTACCAGTCCTTCCCAAACATAAAATAATAGGGCGCCAGAGTACAAACAAGCAAATAACACTCAAACACCAGTTTAAATGATTTATTTTAAAAAAAGTCATTAAATATCAAAATTAAATTTTAGTTCGAAAATTAATTTAAACTCTTATCTTTTTTTTTATTCTTCGGAAAGGATTCCCTTGGATGAATTTCTTCCTGGGATGAACTGAATATTCTTCGGTTATTTCAAAATTAATTTCTTTCAGGGATGAACTGAATAGTTTTCGGTTAATTCATAATAAATTTCTTCCTGGGATGAACGGGAATTCAACTTGAAATTCGGCTTTCGTTCCTCAAAATGGCGGACGGCTCGAACTCGACTCCAAATAAAATTAATAGCTTTTACGTAGGACTCCTCACAGATGTGGCAATAACCCTAATAATGAAATTAATAATCAGAATTTCATCCCTTAATGAATTACAATCAAGTAGAATCACTTTCTGGTTTCTCCATATTATTAATAATAAATTAATTTTAAATACACGTGTAAATTCAATCAATGATCAAAAAAACTGGTGTTTGGCGAAAGTGAAACTGCTTGAAATTAGATGTTAGTAATATTTAAAAAAATTCACCTTAATTTGAGCAATTTATACAAATAAAATTATTAACTGAAACAATAAAATTACTTACTTGTATTTTGAGGAGTGGTTAGTACGGAGACAGATATTAAAATGAACGCAAATATCTATCGAAGCGAAAAAGAAGACTTTGGATATCAGAGACACCAGTCTCCAAGTTACAATCACGGCGAAAACATTAAAATAAATCTCACCGAATATAGTCTGGTGGATTTCAAAACTAAAACGATCTGATAGATTATTATCTGGTAAAGAAGAAAATTAACGACCTAGTCTATAGGATCCAACTGTCACCGAGAAGGTTAAGCCCTTATAATGGACGTGACCCCCCGAGATAGATTTTTTTTTTGGAGTACAGAATAAATGTTTCTCGGGGCGAACAACTTTAAGAAGAGGGGTAGTGTTACGAGCCAGTCCGTACCTGGCCCCCAGAAAGTAAATGAGACAGACGGGTAGTTCTTGGAACCTGAGAATGTTCGATTGGATGCCGAGAACCTTCAACGTTCTAGAAATGTAACACATTAGCGACGTTCTAGAAATGTAACGATAGCGACGTTCTAGAAGGATTTAATTCGATATAAAAAGGACCGCAGCAGACGGAAGAATTAATGGTTTTGGTAATAGCTGGCGATAAAGTGCGAATTGTTGTACGAGATATTTTAACGACGCTATTTAGTAATAGTAATTGTATTAAAGTTGTGTAAATTAGTTTAAGAAAATTGTTATTTAGTTGTTTTTACCAATAAATTGTTAAGTTTGTCTGCTGTTATCACTTATCCCGAATCCACGAAGGAAAAATTATAACAATATTTTTAATGTACCTACTGTTCTTGGTAGCGTATCACATCCTCGTAAAAACGTTTTCCTTGTTTTCCTGTTCCCTGTTTCCTTATATAATCTTGAGTTCGTTCAAGTATGAACACATGATATGAATATCATAGGACATTCTAAAACCCATAATTTTAAAAGTTTAAGCACAATTTTAATCAATTCTTTATAATTACTTTAACACCACCTTTGGCTCGTTTCTCTTGAACAGTAAGCAATTCTGTTGTAATATAACTAATGACTAAATCGAAAAGTGTTAGTGTGAATCAATCAATTTGTTATTTGATATATGTCATAGTCAATTTTAATTTGCCACTTTATATACTTATGTATTCATTTTGTTGATTAAAGCCTAGAGTTTCAAGGGTTTGTTATTACAATTTAATCAACAAAATTAAATAAAATGGATAAACTAATGAAACCCGAGCGTTTCGAAACAAATCCAAACGATGTTACTGCAGCAAAGCAGTGGAAGCATTGGTACAGGACTTTTAAGAATTGCTTAAAAATAACAGAAGAGAAAGAAAAGAATCAACTCAGTGATGGTATGAAATTACGACTTCTTATTAATTACATTTCTCATGAAATTTACGAATACATTAATGAGTGTCAGAAATTTGATGATGCTATTAAAGTGCTCGAAGACATTTACGTGAAACCAGTGAACGAAGTCTTTGCTAGACACCTTTTATATACGAGAAAGCAATTGCCAACTGAAAATATTGATCAGTACGTCCAAATTTTGAAAGTTCTAAGTAAGAATTGCGATTTCAAATCTGTATCAGCCGAACAGAATAAAAATGATTTCATCCGTGATGCTTTCATTGGAGGTTTATTAAGTAATGATATTCGACAACGTCTTTTAGAAAGCAACACCAAAGACTTAGAAAAAGCTATTATACAATCTCGGTCACTTGAAGAAGCAAGAAAACAGACCGAAATTTACTCTGGTCAAAATTCTGTTAATGGTATTTCTTTAGAAGAATTCCAAACTGGTACTGAGACACCGTCTACATCTGCAGCAGTAAATTCTCAGCGATGCTATTTTTGTGGCAATACTAGACATCCACGTGATACCTGTCCAGCACGAAATGCAGTGTGTACTAAATGTCAGAAGATAGGTCATTTTGGCAAAGTGTGTATGAAATCTAAAAACTTCAAATCGAAATCAACGTCAGCCTTTACTTTTATGATTGCCTCTTTAACTCGGCCGACTCCTCAGTTCTTATCAAAAGCTTTAGTTAAAGCAAAAGTAAATAGCTATCCTACTAATGCTCTGGTGGATACTGGAAGTTCAGACAGCTTTTTGGATTACGACTTTGCTTTAAATAATAACATCAAAATCTATCCGACTAAAGGACAAGTATCTATGGC
Source organism: Altica lythri (assembly GCA_964028335.1). Lineage (NCBI taxonomy): Eukaryota > Metazoa > Arthropoda > Insecta > Coleoptera > Chrysomelidae > Altica > Altica lythri. The sequence goes on from CAXIIO010000504.1 coordinate 4,698, forward strand.
AAGTACATCCTGTTCAACATCTTTAAAAGGGTATTGCTTAATAAATTTAAAACTAACTCATACGGAATATAAAGATTTTAAAATATTCGTACTTCCTAATCTATGCACTGATGTAATTATTGGTCACGATATAATGAAACAACATGCAAGCCTTGATATGGTTTTTGGCGGTACGAAACCACCATTATCAATTTCTTGTCTTACTCAAGCAAAAATAGATCCACAGCCACTATTTTCAAACTTAACGAAAGATTGTAAACCGATAGCTACTAAATCACGCAGGCATTCCAACGATGACGAGAAATTTATTCAACAAGAAGTTAAAAAGCTTTTAGACCAAGAAATTATCGAAGAAAGTTCGTCACCATGGCGGGCTCAAGTATTGGTTACGAAAACTGAAAATCATAAACGACGTATGGTTATAGACTACTCCCAAACTATCAACAAGTTTACCCTACTTGATGCTTATCCAGTACCAAATATAGAAAGCATTGTTTTAAAAGTTGCAAAACATAATATTTTTAGCACTATAGACTTAAAGAGCGCCTATCACCAAATACCAATTAAAGATCATGAGAAGCCTTATACAGCTTTCGAGGCGGGAGGATGTCTTAATCAGTTTCGTAGGTTACCTTTTGGTGTATCATGTTTCCAAAGGGTTATCAATTCCATAATCTCTAACGAAGACTTGAAAGGTGTATTCGCTTATCTAGACGATGTGACCATTTGCGGGGAAAATCAAGAAGCACATGATACTAACTTAAATAAATTCTTGGATACTGTAAGAAAATACGGATTAACGCTTAATGAGAGCAAATGTAGTTACAACCAGAAAAGTATTAATTTATTGGGATATAAAATTGAAAATGGAACCATGAAACCTGATCCTGAGAGGCTTAAACCTCTCCTGCAATTGCCTATACCTCAAAACGTAGCAGAACTTCGTCGAATTGTCGGTATCTTCTCGCATTATTCTAAATGGATTCCAAAATTTTCAGATAAAATAAGAAGTCTTATACATTGCAAACAATTTCCAATGAGTAAAATCCAAAACCAAGATTTTGAAAAATTAAAAGAAGATATTGCTAATTCTTTACTCTGTAGTATTGATGAAAATGAAGTATTGATTGTAGAAACTGACGCATCAGAATTTTGTATAGCAGCAACTCTAACTCAATCCGGGAGACCTGTGGCGTTCTTTTCCAAGACTTTATCAGAAACAGAACGTCGTCATGCATCTGTTGAAAAGGAGGCATACGCATGCATAGAAGCACTTAGAAAATGGAGACATTTTCTCATCGGACGTCATTTTCAGCTAGTGACTGATCAGGAAGCTGTCTCGTTTATGTTTAATACTAGGCACGTTAGTAAAATAAAAAACGAAAAGATTTTGAGGTGGCGTTTAGAGTTAGCCTGTTATAACTTCGATATCGTTTATCGCCCAGGAAAAGAAAATATAGTTAGTGATGCATTTTCGAGAGTTTGTGGAGCAAGCACAAATAAGCTATATGAACTTCATCAGGCATTGTGCCACCCTGGTATAACAAGAATGTATCATTTCATACGAATTCGTAATTTACCATACTCTATGGAAGAAGTAAAGCAGATGACTGCAGCATGTCCAATTTGTGCTGAGATAAAGCCAAAATTCTGTAAAAATTCGACTGGACACTTAGTAAAAGCAATGGCCCCATTTGAACGGCTGAATATAGATTTCAAAGGACCATTACCAAGCACTACAAATCATAAATATATTTTAACAGTTATAGATGAATATTCTAGATTTCCGTTTGCCTTTCCTTGTTCTGACTTAAATAGTTCAACTGTTATAGGATGTTTGAACCAACTATTTGCTATATTTGGCATGCCCTCTTATATTCATTCCGATCGTGGTTCTTCCTTTATGTCTCGAGAACTAGTGAACTATCTGTTGTCTCATGGAATAGCGCATAGTCGAACTACACCCTATAATCCAGAAGGAAATGGACAAGTGGAACGGTATAATGGAATAATATGGAAAGCAGTTAATTTAGCACTTAAATCAAGAAATTTGAAAGTGTCACAATGGGAGCTTGTTCTACCTGATGCACTACATTCAATACGATCTTTATTATGTACTTCAACTAATTGCACCCCCACGAGAGACTTTTTACATACCAAAGACGATCTACCAGTGGAATTTCCATACCTTCTTGGTTAAACCCTTCACAAAAAGTGTTACTTAGGAAGCATGTAAGATCCAGTAAATATGATCCACTTGTAGAAGAAGTTGAAGTGTTAGAAACAAATCCTGAATATGCATTGATTCGGTATGCGGATGGCAAAGATTCAACAGTCTCAATAAAACATTTAGCACCAAGAGGAGATTTACGCATAATCGACACAGATGAATGTGCTACTCAAAAACAGAATTCGTCTGAATATTCAAAGCAAAACGAATTTCAGCTGGATGATGCTTCAAAAGATTCAGAAGGTGAGTCAGTTGAGGAACCCAATGAAAATATGCCAAATTCTGGTTCTGATGCTAATCAGGAATTTTTGCCCCGAAGGTCAACAAGAATAAGGAAACCACCTGAATATCTTAAGTACTAGATGTGTGTAAATTAAGCCGGGGAGAATGTAATATAACTAATGACTAAATCGAAAAGTGTTAGTGTGAATCAATCAATTTGTTATTTGATATATGTCATAGTCAATTTTAATTTGCCACTTTATATACTTATGTATTCATTTTGTTGATTAAAGCCTAGAGTTTCAAGGGTTTGTTATTACATCTGTAAAATAATTTTTCAATAATTTTTTTATTTTTGATCAAAATAAAAGACACTTTAAATATCTAAAGCGTTTACCTACGAATTATTTAAGTAGGCTTATTTCTATATGTAACAACAGTATCAATATATTTATAAGTTCTACTACTACTTCAGATTTTAAACTAAATTTTTCGATCTTACATTCGCCTTGATTAGATCATGTCGTTAGTAATAACTAAATCTATTATTCCATAGGAAAAGGTGAAAAAGATATTTACTATAAACGCCTTAAAACTCCAACAAAACACTAACCATATTAAACTCGCCTATAACTGGTCAATTTAGTTGTATATATTTTAATATCTTTATCATCTCCACAGTTTTTTTGAGCAATGCAGAGTGAGCTGGAGAACGTCTATAAAATTGGTTTTTTGTTAAACGTCACTACGACTGAAGCAAAATATGGATATTAGTTTATATTCTGACCAGGGATGTACGGCAAATGAAGCACCCGAAATTTATAACAGTTATACAATAAAGAATATAGTTTATAGAATGACTTTGCAGGAATCAGGTAAAAAGTTTTACTGAAAGAGTATTATTGGCGTATTTCCAATCTTCGACTTGGTCAAATTATTCAAAGGTAAAATCGACACTTACTTTTAACCATATCGGTAATATTAGCCAATATCTCAAAGTTATATCTCTCCTAAAGAGACAATCAATTATATATAATGCAAAGATGTCCAAACCATTTACGAGAGATAAAGTCATGAATTTGTAATTGATGCTCCTTGATGGTTAAGATTAAAACTAATTATTATTTACTATATCTTTCGAAAGTTACTTATAGAATCTTTTATTCTTAGGTAGCATTAATCATTGGAATTACCGAAGCCTGTCTTAGGGAAGATTTATGCAATACGGTCTTTACTAAAGTAAGAATCACATACCATACAAGACAGACTCCCAAAGTACAATTCCTGGTTTAAACTTTATAGATATGTACCGAAAATACATGACACTTAGGACAATTAACGCTAAAAGCAAATACCTTTTTCTTATTTATAGAAAAGGAAAATGTGTAAATCAAGTTGTTGGTATAAATTGTTTTCAAAAACACTCTCCATTGTTGCAAGGTATTTAAATCCTTCCAAACCGTCCTCATACACTGGCCATTCAATCAGAAGAATTTCAGCATCACTTCTATGTGACTTAGAAGGCGATTTGTTACAGTTAAAAAAACACGGTGTTAGGAAGTTTTCGACGGTTGCCAAGGAATACGTAGTTAGTTTTATTAAAGCCAAACTAAACTGTGTGGATACGCCTCTGCCTATTTTTGAATTGCCGCCAACTTTCGCGCGCCTCTTTCCGTTGCTCTGTGCCGTAACCGTCGTATGCGCCGTAGACAGACTCTCTCTCTATCGCCGTCAGGGTGAAAACATTCAATTCTCGTTATGCTAAACGTGCAAAACTCACAAATTTGTTAATTCTTCAGTTAAATGTAAAGTTTATGTTAAATGTATATCCAATATACGAACAATTAAACCTGCACCTAAATCATTCTTTCGTATTGAAATACTCGGCGAAAGCAAGCCTCCGAGTCCTAAACAAAAGCTGCTTCACCACTGTGCCTCCAGAATTCTATCCGTATTTAGTAATTTAGTAATTTACAATCATGTTCGAAAGCTCCCAGTACCAAAGTTGTTCATGTAAATGTTTTAATGTTTTAAATACTCTCAATGAAAATAATATATCTGTAACCCATACAAATTCATGAGTATCTGCACCTGGATCAAAACTTTATATAATCAATCCAAATAATTGTACTTTTAATATAACTCTAATAAAGTAAAATATTTATTATACCTTAATTTTTAACGTTACAATCTTTTAAATTTCTTAATTTTATATTATCTACTACATAAGTGTGGTTCAGTCAGAACTCACAGGCATAACCATAGCTGCAAAAGAATTAATCAATAGGAACATCACAGGCAGGAATATAAATATTTACACGGAATGCCGACAAGCACCACTGACCTTGAATAGAAGACCACGTATTACTTCAAGTTTAGTCCTAGAATGTCAACTAACTCTAACTAATTCCAGCCAGAATAACGTACAATTTAGCAAGGAGGGCTGCAGACTACAAATATGTTAGCCCTCGCCCATCTACCAAGCTAACAATGTCAGCTGTCGTGAACCTTATCAAACAGCAATCTCACCAAAACTTTATACAGTGCTGGGATAAAACAACGAACTGTAGACTGGCCAGAGAGTTATTACGTCATCCTGGCGAGGAATCAGCACGAAAATGTAATCTCCGAACAGCTGTGAGAATCTTAACAGGTCACTGCCAATTGCGACAACACCACTTTAGAATAAAATTAACAGAATCGCCCCTATGTAGAGGTTGCGAACAAGAGGAGGAAACAGTAGAACACATAATGTATGATTGTTCTACTTTTTCTGAAATTAAAAGATCCGTGTTAGAAGAGACTGGCTTATACCAGCCGATGTCAGGAAGATCCCAAGGGAGTCTTATCACGTATTTTAAATCTCTAGGCCTAATGACAGCCTGAGGTGTGGATATCCCTACACACGGAAGGATGCAAAATGAGCCATATGTGGCATGAGTGCCGGCAGAGCACTTGCTCGCCCCTCTCTAAATTTCCAGATACAGATCCAAGATTATATACCACATAGAATTGCCATTTGTTAATTCAAAAATTAAATATAATTAAAACTATATTATTTACCTATATAGGTAAAGCAATTTTATTGCGATCGTAGAAAAAATATTGTATACATAGAGTGTCTTATTTTCACTTATTCACAAATTGCTTATGCGTGAAAAAAAAGATCTACTTTATAAACTTGTTGTATAAATTACTAGTCTGTTGTGAAGACAAACTGCTTTTAATGCTTATTATGAAAATTTGTGTTTTTTTTTTGGTTTCTAGAATTAGAATTTAAGCAAATACTCAAAAATAATCATTTTTGGTAATACCTTATAATAATTATACTTTAATTGTAATATAACGTAGGTAGGTATATAAATCTGCGATGTATAATACTTATTATATTAGATTTTCGTGACGATTAAATTCATTAGAGTTTGAGTTTATAATTTAGTTCTAAAATCGCTTGCAATATTTAGTAAATAGATAAATGTAGTACAGAGGACCAGACAAGTGTAGCTTCAATGTATTGTTATCTTAAAGCACTCTTTGTCTTTGGTTTTTGGATAGTCGTACACACTAATTTGCATTCCTGAGAGGACTTTGAAATAACGAGATTTTGTTTTACAAGACTGTCGGCCATATTCGCATTGTTACATTATTTAAACCAACTTTCTATAACTTTTCAGACTGTAATTAACAAAATACAGCTTTATAATTTTAGTCAATTTCTATTTATTTTTTACCTTATTCAATATAACAGCGTAATTTTCAAATGCAGTTTGGAAATTGAATCTTGGCTATGAATTAAACAACGCGCTAGGTATTGTAGGAGCAGATGGCTTCTTGACTTTTTTTCACCTTGACAATTGATAATTTATAACCATTATGTGTGCATTATACATTCCTATCCATATTTCGTAATAAGAACATTCATCTTGCTCGTGTAGCTAAATTTTGATCAATTTATTAACGTCACAATGCTGTGCTTCACTCTGTTTACGTATTTTATTCTCCAATGAATCCTTGGATTAACATTTGTCATGCACAGAGGGAGGTTTCTTTTTAATTTAAAGTCGTTTCGTTTGCTTCTTAAAATACATAGAAGTAATAAATTACATTAAATATTTCTGTTATAAATTAGTAGGTATAATAGTCCAAGGTCCAAGGAACCCACGAATAAAATATGTGGGATAAAATAGTCTTAGTATTTTAGTACTTTCTATAGGCAGCCAGACGAATCGAAAGGGCCACACATCTCCCAGTTTCGTTTGAACTTGATAATTTGGCAATTGGTTATAACAATAATAACAAAACAAAAGTAACCAGTCCCTTCCATACGCACAGTGGCATTCGACAGTGTTGTGTAATAGCCCCTCTTCTTTTTAATATATACGTATATATATATATATATATATATATATATATATATATATATATATATATATATATATATATATATGGCATGATGGCGGTCTCTTTAATTTGGCACGGTTGAAGGCAAAAACAAAAACTAGAAACTGCTACATAATAGACTAATGTATGCAGATGACTGTGCATTAATAACCCGTTCTCCAAACCAACTTCATAAATTAATTGACCTCTACTCGAAAGCATTCTACATACCAAAGCAAATATTGAAAAAGAAACACATAACAGAGTCAGTGCTGCATCAAAGGCTTTCTGGAGGTTGCACCGCAGAGTTTTCGATGACCACGATCTAACACTTGAAACAAAAATGACTGTATACCAATCAGCTGTCCTGCCAACTCTACTATACGCATGCGAGGCCTGGGTTCCATAAACAAGACATATTAAAACTCTTGAGCGCACACAAAACAGACATTAAGGATGCGCGTTCGTTGGTACCATCATATATCCCATCAAGAGATTCTTAGAAGAACTAAGTGTCTCCCTATAGAACTCTGATCTACCGTGCTCGCCTACGTTCGGCAGGTCATGTCTATCGATTGGATGACAATCGGCTGGAAAAATTTATACTTTTTGGAATACTAAGCGAGGCGGTCCGTAGACAAGGAGGCCGCGTGATTTCATCAAGAATAGCCACAGGCGCACGCACATGCTATAATGGAATAGTAGATAACTTCAAACTCGGCATCGAGTTCCAGCAATATAATATAGAATAGCAACATAATAAAATATATAATTAATATATAATTAAATTCGTAATAAAAATTAATAGCAAACATTTTTTGACTTATGTTGAATGTTTTTATATGAGGGCAGAGTAGTGCTCCCAACTAGATGAGCAAAGTGAAGCGCAAAGGCACTACTATACTATACAGGTTGGTTGAAAAGTTTTGAAAGCAAAAATGAAAGAATATGTATTTTTTAATGAAATTGTTTTTTTAATCAATATAATGTCCCTCAGTTTGAACACACTTATTCCAATGGTACTCCAGTAATTTTATACCACCTCTGAAATGATTTTACGGATCCTTTGCAAAATATTGTTTCACGCTTTTCACAAAGGAATCGTTTCAAGTTTCTGAAGAGGTAATAGTCGTAGGGAGCCCATTCATACTTTAATTCATTCAATTTAGCTATGTGAATACGTGCATTATCTTAAAGAAAAATGATTGTTTTCTTCTGTAAACTGGGTCTTTTTTTAAGAATTTTTTTATCCAACTGCTCCAAAAGATTGTAATTATATTCAGAGTTATTTTTTTTACCATTTATAAGACAATGAATCAACAAAACCTCTTTTGCGTCCTAAAAAACTGATGCCATAACATTTTTTCCTGATCGTTCTGACTACACCTGTTTTGGAGCTCAAGAACCAGCTTCAGATCACTGTAAACGTTATTGTTTCAGTTTAGGATAATGATGGTAGATCCAAGTCTCATCCACACAAAATAAGTTTTATTTTGCTTAAAACGCTCCAAATTACACTGAAAATTTGTTTTTTATTCAGGTTTTGTTAAATTTTTAACCAACGTGGCACTAACTTTCCGAACAGCATTTTCATATGTAATTCTTTGTGTAAAATATGGAGTACTCGTCTATCTCAGATGGCTATGCTATCAGCAATTTCACGCTTAGTCAAACTTGAATCTTTACAAACAATATCATAGACTTGCTTAATGATTTCTGGTGTTATTGTACTTTTTGGACGTCGACTACGTGGTTCATCTTCGACGCTTGTACGATCACGTATAAACTCTAAACCCCATCGATACACATTTGGAAATGAAGGAGAAGATTCCTTTAAAACTTTCACTATTTTTGTATGAAATTCTGTTGCAGATAAACCAAATAATTTTATCACTGTACGATATTCGGTTTTCATTGTAACAAAGAACACTGACACGTAAACTTTAAAAGGCTTGTAAACTAATAATAAATTGACAAATCAAAATGGAATTTTTTGTGCATTCATAAATTATAAAAATAACGCATAAATTTTGATTCCTCTACTGGATAATAGTGCCTCTTTCAAAACTTTTCGACCAACCTTTATACTGATTCTTTAATTTAAAATACAACGAATATACAAAAAATATACGGTGGGAAAATATAACAATATCACAATAAGAAAGAAACGAAAACAGTGTTTAATATCATTTTCGCCGGTTACATTATTTATTTAGTCAGCAATAAAATCTCAACTTCTTCCTTAAACGTCTACATTTACTGACAGTACATACAAATCAGGGATACAAATAAATATATTAAATATTATGTTTATTAACTCCGTCATTACCGATACCATATTATTTTTGATCGGTTAGACACAAGATAATCCTATAGAAGATTCTATAAAAGAATTTAAAAAACACAGTTTCGTTTTTTTTTTTATTTTTTATAAAGTTTTTGATTGACACTTTGTTATAAACTTTTATTAATAATATACATGGTAAAATTGACGTAAACAGAAAGTTTGCTCAAATGGCTTACTGGTTCGTAATTTACTTATTTGGAAATTAAATTCTGAATAATCCTGCAAGTTGTTCGGTGTACCTATAGTTTTGCATTAACGCCACAGGTAAATTGTACAACAGGGTGTATGGAACCAACGTACCATAAAAAGTTGCAGAAAGTATTTAATGCAGATTCACTGGACCAGTGGTTTCTGCTAAACATTTTCGCTTCATGACACTTTTAACGAATTAGCGCTTTATACAACCCTAAATCACAACATAAATAATCGTTCATTAAGTATGGTGAAAATATTACCTGTGTTAGAATCAATATCAATATCAATCATCAATACATAGTATAAAACAAAGTCGCTTTTTCTGTCCCTATTTCCCTTTGTATGATTAAATCTTTAAAACTACGAAACGGATTTTGATGCGGTTTTTTTTAATAGATAGAGTGATTCAAGAGGAAGGTTTATATGTATAATAACATTCATTAAATAGTGGAGAAATACTGTTATTTTTGAGGTTTCTAATGTGATGTCGTTAATTATCAATTTTTTTCCGCTTACATTGCAAACGCAGGCTAAACCCTACGAGATTTACCAAAATAATGTACTAATTATTTGTACACATTGAAAAGGTCTACAGAAAACTCCGCGATGGTATATGTCTATCTCTTATGGATATCCCACAATAACATTTTTTTGTCATTTACTTTTTACGACAAATAATGGCTAATTTTCGAAGCGATTTTAACCAATACAGAATAATTAATCCTTATCCAATTAAATAGCTTAAATACATTGTTGATTAAATATAGATCTATATGGTCCTTTACCAAGATTAAAATGAAAATTTTCAAAGATACTACAGATTTAAAATTGCGGGACGTAGCGCTTGCGGTGGTACTGGCCTATAATCAGCGCATCGGAGGCCGCGATTTTCCTTATAGCACTTTGAATTTTGCAGCGATCGGACGCGTTTATTACGAAATTAATCATTATGACGTTACCCTAAGGTGGCGCAGTTGAGAACTTATAAATTTACACAAGTAATTCTTACATAACTAAGTACTATGACGCCACCGTAAGGTAGCGCAGTTGATATCTCATATATTTAAAAAACAAAACTTACTTACCTAAGTACTATGACGCCACCGTAAATTACAAAGTACTATAAAATAAATAATAGTAAAAACTGGTAACTAACGAGAAAATATGATAAAAAATACAAAAAACTAATCGTAAAAATAAAAAAAAATGGAAAAACAGTGTTAGGCGGTGCGAAGTTCGCCGGGTCCGCTGGTATATATATATATATAAATGAATGTTTGTCTGTATGTACTCAATAAACTCAAAAACTACTGGACCGATTATTATGAAAATTGGTATATATATATATATATATATATATATATATATATATATATATATATATATATATAATATATATATATACATATATATATGTATTTTTCCACGGAGAAGATTTGTATGATATGCTCATTGATTCCACTCGCCACCAGGTGGTGCTGCAGAGTAGCAACTTCTGCCCTGTTGAACCGATTGTCATGAAAATCAGTATGATGCTGTATTTTTAATGGTTAATATGAATATAATAATAATAATAATAATAATAATAAAGGTCTTTATTTTCACTTTTGTATACAAACATGTGCCTGGTTAGGGCGAGATTTAGCTTAGAGCTATTCTTACATCTAACCCATTGAAGACAAAAAATAAAATTTATAATAAAATATACAAATAGTACAAAAACATAATAAATTATAAATCATAAATCACAGTGTAATTATCTGAACACTTAAAATAATAATAATTGAGCTAATAGGAAAATTAGAAACAATAATAAAATAGAAAATAATAAAGAAAAGATAAAAATGAAAAATTTATTAAAATTCAATATTAAAATTTAAAATATTCAAATTTAATATGAGAATAGAAAATTAGGAAAATTAGGAAAATTAGTAGTTACAAACATGAATACTACTGCTGGCTGTTCAGTAGATGTTTTTTTAGATTAAACTTAAATGAGTCGATAGAGAGAGCATTTCTGATATTAAATTCCAGAGTATTGTACAGACTGATCGCATTAAAAGAAAAACTTTTAGTATAACCTGCACTGTAATATCGTGGCAAAGTTAATGTCTTAGAGTCTCTGATAACCACATTATGGGTTGAAGTCCTATAAATAAGTTTTGATCGAAGATAAGGAGGGGTCTTAGTTACAATAATTTTAAATACCATAGAAAGAAGTAGGTACCTAAAAAGATTAAATATATTCAGCCACTTTAATCTACTGAAATGTGCACTAATATGATCATATTTCCGCAGATTGTTAACAAACCTACAGCATGTACCTATTCTGCATTATTTGCAGACGCCTTCGAGTAGCATAGGTTAAACAAGGAAAGTAGACTTGTATACCATATAGTATTTTGGATATGACAAGATATTGACATAGTTTAGCTCTCGTAGATTTACTAACTAATATATGCTTATTAAGGTATAGTTGACGAAGTGTACTGTAACAAATTTTAAGTAAATAATTAACATGCTTCTCAAATCTAAGATTTTCATCAAATATTAGACCCAAGTTTCTTGAATGATCAACAATTGGAATGATTTCATTATTAACTGTCAAGATCATATTGTTTTTAATAAATTCTCTAGAAGTTTTGTTCGAAAATATAATACATTTTGACTTTGAGGGATTTATGTGTAGGTTATGCTTAGTACAATATTCATTAATAAGACCTAGATTTAGATTGATTTGATCACAGGCTTCTTGATAATTATCAACCTTAAATTCGTGAATCATTTGTGTATCGTCAGCGAAAAATTGCACTGCACTATTAAATATCTTTGAGCAAATATCAGCAGTATAAATTAAAAAGAGTAAAGGGCCGAGGACTGACCCTTGTGGCACTCCTGATTTGACAGTAGAGGATGTTGAAAATTGGTTATCTAATACTACCATCTGTGATCGACAAGTTAAGTAAGTTTTAATAAAGTTTAGCGAATTCAAATCAAAGCCAAAATAAGAGCACTTTGCTATTAGAAGAAGGTGATTCAGGGTATCAAAGGCCTTGCTGAAATCCAAGAGTACTAAGGCACTTGCTCTCTTATGATCCAAACTGCGTATGATGTTATCATTTAAATTAGCCAATGCAGTAGTTGTGCTGAAACCTTTCTGAAAACCAGACTGATTAGAAGGAATAATCTTATTTTCAACAACATAATCATAAATTTGTATGTAAGCTGCTCTCTCTAAGATTTTAGACAACAGCGAAAGAATACTTATAGGTCTTAAGTCATTGTAAGAGTCAGGATTGTCTTTTTTTGCTAAGGGTTTAATTAAAGCAATTTTCCATTTAGAAGGGAAGTAGCCTTTCTTAAGGCACAGGTTAATTACATGAAGAAGGTATATATCCACAGCTGGTAAACAGAGCTCCAACATTTTTAAATTAATTCCATCGAGGCCTGCTGCATTGGATTTTATTTTATGTATAATGTTGTATAAGGTTTCAATAGCAATTAAATTAAATTTAAATTTTATCTTATTGAACTTATTCAGACGGTAGTTAAATATCGACTCCCAACATCTCTCATTACTTTCTTGAAAAACTGATAGGAAATGTTCATTGATTTTATGGGGATTAGAAAGAAAAGAAGGTAACTCGTGGTTTTTTGAACTTTGGATTTTCATTGATTTTAAAGCTTTAAAAAATTAAGAGCTGTTTGTTCGATTGCTCAAAAATTGTAAGTAGGCTGCCTTTTCTCGTCTGACAGATGCTAGTGCAAAATTTCTAAGTTCTTTATATCTGGCCCAATTTTTATTAGTTTTATTAATTTTATATTTATATAAAGCATTGTCACGTTCTTTGAATATTAATCTAATAGGATATGTAAGCCAGTACGTGCAGTACGTGCAGTACGCAGAGGACAATGTTTGTCAAAAAGGGAGATTATCATATTTTCTAAAAATTGCACCTTACTATCTATATCAGTATAATCAAGAATATCATTTCATTGAATATCATATAAATCCTGAAGAAAAGAAATTTGATTTAAGTTTTTTAAATCGCGATAAGTAACAAATTTCTGTTTGATTCCTTGCGATTTAGTGTAAAAATTACAATAGACTAACTGATGATTAGTGAAGTGGTCAACGTTGATAGTACCGCTATCAAAACATTTGTCAGGAAAGTTAAGAAAAATTGGATCAGTCAGCGTAGCAGAGTGATTTGTGATATGAGTAGGTTCCTTAACAATCTGAGTAAGACCAAATATATTCATACAATCAAGTAAATTATTTTTACCAATAGACATATCGACATTGATATCTCCTAAAATCATTATACGGTCATGATTCGTAACTACATTAGGCAATATATTATCTAACTGAACTATAGCTTGATTTATACTTTTACCTGGCGGTCTGTACAAAACTCCCAAACAAAAGGTAGGTACTATCATCAAGTTTAAGTTTAATCCATAAGTGCTCAAGACAAGAATCATAACATGAGTTATCAAAATTAAGGACTGTACAATGTAAACTGGAATGAACAAAGATTCCAACTCCACCACCATGACGGTTTCTATCTCGGCCATAGAAATTAAAGTTTGGAATATTGACTTCTGAGGAGTTTATATCTGAGGAAAGCCAAGTTTCAGAAACCGCCATAATATCGAAGTGATAGTCAATATGATATTCGTATTAATGGAAGTTACCACTAGATGGCGCTTCCATGTATCAAATTCAATACTGATTAATAGATATCTATACGATTTCATATAAATATAAGTTCGAAAAATATATTTTTGGTGCGATAAGTAAAACAAAACTATAAACTTTCTTTCCTTATCTATCTCTTCATCTCTTTTATTTTTCTTAAATTTATTTTAGTTGTTGGCGTAGCAACGCGCGCCGGGTACAGCTAGTATTATAATAAAATATGAAAATGTAAAAATATACCACATAGGTTCACAATTTTTTTCCTTGGATATTGTCAAAACAATACACAAGGTAGTAAAAAGAATTACGTGTGGCTATTTTGGAAGTGTTCGGGTTTAAAAAAAATATATTAATTTGAATAAATGTTATTACCATTTTACAAACTAAAGTAAAATGTATTTTTAATTATATAAAAAGTCTTTTTTCCATATTCAACGCCAGGCAAATATTCTTTGTATTTCAAGGTACTTTTTATTAAATACTTTTGAGCATTTAATTTTTATTGTGATATTATTATACAAAACACACGCACACGCACACGCACATGCACAAGCACACGCACGCGCACACGAACACGCACACTCTACTTGCTAGCTTCAGCTACCTCTGCTATTTGCTTCTGCTCTGTGTTTTATTTTTATTTTATATTTTGTTTGTTTTATAATTATGTTTTGTAATTATTTTATATTTTAATATTTTTTAAATTATACTCTGATTTATATTTTAAATTTATACTTTCATAGTCAAGTCAATTCTCATCTTTTTACATTTCATATTTTATCATGACATTTTTTCAAACAAAAAACAAACTTAAAAAAACACCTTAATAATCTAGAAAAAACTAAACTGTCACAAAAAAACAATTTAACCAATTTTTGGTTTACTTCCATATATTCCTTTTTTAACAATAAAACTGCTACAACTGTTTGAAAACATTGAAAAAACAAACCTAGTAAAATTGTTTAAAAACTACAAAATAGCTGCAAAGAATATATTAAAACTATTTCGAAACTATCCACAAAAACAAAAATCTACTAATAACAAACGAGCGATCAAATGTATTTTATAAAATCTCTTGAAAAATGAAAATTGCGTCAATGGAAAATTATATTTACAAAATCCATAAATAATATATATTGTTATATCTTGTCCCATCAAAAATAATATTGAATACATACAATTCACAAAATAGGTCATGTAATAAAGAAGAAAAACACTCAAATAAAATTAAAGGTTTAATAAACTAGAATTGATCAAAATAAATTTCTATTTGAAATTATAAAACTAATCTGTAACGGGTAGCTCTTTTAGACACCAGACTAAAGGATCCCCCAGACCGACGCGAAACTTTTCCGCCGCGAAAGTTTCGCTGCGGAAATTTCGCTAACGGCACGGCAGCGAAACTGAGTTGTTCACACCAAACAGCGATTTTATCGCGGACACCAGATCTACTTAGGTGTTTCTAGTGGATGTAATTCTGTTAAATTATTGGATGATTTAGATTTTTCCGATAGATATTTTATTACTGCAGCAGTGGGAGAATGGTTTTTAACGTCTATAACTTTTTTTGATCGCTTATTACGGTTTGATTGATGAATAGATGAATGACTTGTCGATATTTCATTAGATGACTTCGGCGTATTATATGTTTCATTTAATTCATGGGATATTTTTTACACACTCAATTAATTTTTCTATTACAGCCATTTTAACAAATCAGATGATGAAACAGGTGTAGAATCACAACTGAATTGAACTGAATACTCGCGAAACTGTAGCGGACCAGCGGAAGTTCCGTGCAAGCAGCGTCAATTCCGCAGAACGCTGCAATGCCGCGAGTCTGGCGGAATTCGCCCCGATTGGTGTAGGCATCTCCGTATACCGCTGTGTATCTTGGTCCGCTGCGAAACTTATTCCGCAGCGGCAGCGGAAGTTTCGCGTCGGTCTGGGGGATCCTTAAGTAAACTTCGGTTTCAGTTTAAATAAAGATTTATTTCTAAAATAAATTATATACAAGAAAACGAAAATAAAATATTATTTCTACAAATTAAACAAAATTAACTGGATCTGCTACCCCTTTGGCCCTCGGATGGATTTCCCTGTAAATAAATAAATAAATTCAATATAGATTCCGGTTAGCATAGGATAGTTAGAGTAGGTCAGAACCGATCAATACTCGGTCACGGGGTGGGACAACCCTTGGTCAATACCCAAGGATCGGTACGGTATAACCGATCAATACTCGGTTACGGGGTAGGACAATCCTTGGTCAATACCCAAGGATCGGAACGGTGGAACCGATCAATACTCGGTTACGGGGTAGGACAACCCTTGGTCAATACCCAAGGATCGGAACGGTGCAACTGATCAATACTCAGTTGCGGGTAGGATAATCCTTGGTCAATACCCAAGGATCGGGACGGTACAACCGATCAATACTCGGCTGCAAAGGCAGGGAAGGTCGGTGGCTACGGTCAATACCCAAAACCCAGGTTGGAGTTCTTCCAAGATCAGTACTCTCAGTCGAACTCGCCTTCTTCAGCGAAGCGATGGCATCGACTTTTTATCCCCGCTGAACGGTGCTCCCACTAACTGAATGGGTCTGCGCGAGTCTTGACGACGTGTCGTATCTTGGTTGCGCACCTCGAACGGATGGTGGGAATGCTGGGAAATACAAACGATAACGCGGGGTTTCTGCGTTATCGTTACAAATCTTTTCATCTAAACTACAGGGTGGCATGTCACAGTTACACAAGAAAAGATGTCTAGCTCAGTCCCAAGGGTTTGTCTAGAGACACTCCACAGACATCGTCAGACTCCGAACCCCACTGCGGTGTTAGGCCTCAACGACGCTGTTCTATAGTTAATTTTATATTATTCTCGTAGAAATGATAGAAGTAAACAACTAAACAAAAAAAGTTTTGTTGGTTTTCCATTATATATGTGCATCGTCGACTTTGTTCCCAAACCTGCTTTTCTATGTATTTTCAAATTCGGCTTATTGTTTTAAGGAAAACACATTAATATATAAATCTTTTTTTTTATATGCATATATAAAAGTCGCTCTGATAAATAACTACATTATATCTTCCGCCTGACTATTGGTTTTTTTATGTTACTAAAAAAGATAATACGGGTCTATTAAATGGTACGGTACATTAATTTTGAAATTTTTCTCATTCTATTAGTTTTAATGGTCTGTAAAATATATGTTTTGTCTTTGAAATAACTATATTATTTTAAATGTAATATTTCACAGGAGTAAATATAAAAAAATGAAATCAAACAAAATTATTAGACCAAAGACAAAATAACGCATTCGTCATACCAACTCTTAAAAAAAAACTTACATTACTATCACGACACAGATAAAACCTAAGTATTGGCAGAACAATTAGACAACTTTAGTGATAAACAAACAGAAAATAAAGGTTAATGCATTTAAATACGCTAATATTAACACCAGCCAAATAACAGTGTCATTATAAGGCACACGATAGTACCTATACAAAATAAAGAATTAAAAATCCTACTTTAAAAATCTTTGCTAATATTATATTATAGCTTTTTTAAACGTCCAATATTTTCCGGAGTGCTGAAAAATACACGTTAAAAGTAGAAACACAAACATAGCAATTAAAAACTACAATATAAAACGCAATACATCATTGGTATCTCTATAACTTTGATGTAGTATGCTATAAACGACTACCTCATAATTTGCTAAAAATGAGAATACCATTGTAGGGGAATTCTACACTTGCTTCGAAGGACCTTTATAATTATATGAAATAAAAAAACTCCAACAAACTTGGTAACAATCTATTTCATAGATACAATATAATACAAAAAGTTAAAAGTAATTATACGGCCACAACTGGTTCGGTCGAAGTATATTAAAAGAATGATGTTAAAAATTAGAAAGTATATAAAAACTAAACCTTTTACAAAACACATAGATCTTGTGAAACAAAGACACAAAGAAAACACATGCAACGGACGCATGTATTATCTTAACTTAAGGGTGGTATCCAAGTCAAGTGTTTCTACGAAAACCCCTCAGCAGGCTGTCGAATATATAAATTACAATGACAACTTTTAAAACAAATTTCTTGAATTTACAACAACCATCATGATTGGATAAAAATGATTATTTCGTTTCTCACATTTCTATATCAACGGCAAACCCACCAAAAACAAAACTCTCATTATTTTCTGACGATACTGCTTGCTATATCACCAGAATCAAAAATAACCAAATTAGTGCACAGGAAAATTAACTTTTAAAACTAATAGAAACATACCTCAAAAATAGAAAATTAGAATTAATCAAACAAAATTCAGAATAATAAAAAACTCTTTGTTTTAACGCAACTTCCACGTTTAATTAAAAAATTTTTAGGTTTTTAATTATAATGACAGCTGTTTCGCTAAAATTAGCATCGTCAGATTGACATATTGAAGTTACATTTTGTTTGTTTGTAGTTAAGTACCTGATGTTGATTAGGTAGTATTAAGGTTAGACCAAGTATGGAAGTAATAAGATATAACAATATTAAAGCCTAGATGTTATTAGCCCTAAGGGATTATCCTGGATGTACTTCCCTCTAAGATCAGTATAACTGTGCAATGATATAGAAAAAACAGGAAAAAAACTATATCATGCTGATCTTTACAATAACTTAATATATTTGTTTTGCAATTACGTCTTATCTATGTATAAAATGAAGATTCAATCAAAGCAAACAGTTTAATAGTGAAGAACTTCCAAGATTTATTTGTTCATTAACAACTTTAAATTGTGGATCTGCTAGATGTCTTTTTATTTCAAGTTCTTCAAGGAAATCTAAATTTTGTTTTTTATTACAAATCTGTAGTATTTGAATATCATTGGTGTGTAAGAGTGAGGTTGGATGTTCAAGTAGGTGTTTTGCATAATTTGACTTATCTGGTTGTTTTAATCTATATGCTCTTAATTTATCCATCCAGGTATAATATCAGAAATAATTGACCTATTTAATGTATGCATTAGTCAAAATTATTTTACGTTTGATAACAAAGTACCCATATATTCAAAATGAGGGTCTTCCAATGGGAAGTCCTATTTCTTCAATTTTAGCAAATATTTTTATGGATAATTTAGAAAACATAATCTTTAATTCTAGTTTTAAAAACAATATTGTATTTTTGTATAGATATGTTGATGATGTGTTAGCAGGATTTGTAGGTAGGTATAGTCCGGGAGCCCAGAGGGTTTTCGTAGCCGTTAAAGAGACAAGGCTCCACCAAAATTTTTTTTATGTATTTTGACCCCCTGATTACAAATATCAAGGGTGGATTCCCGAGAAATGTTTAGGAAATTTGTTATTAACAAATAATTTGTTACTAATAAAAAAATACTACCGTAATCCTTAAATGATTTTAAGCAAAAAAGCTTCCAACGTATTTTTTCATCAGCACCGTTTTCAAATTAAAAATTGTTAAAAATTTGAAAAATAGCAATTTTGAAATTTTTAAAATTTGCTTAACTTTTTATATAATTAATATTTTTCAACTCTGCGATGACTATTCGGCACTTAGGATCATAAAGTATGAGATGAAACTAGTGGTAATACGAAAATACAATTTTTTTGTTACTTTCTGACATTGGTAATTATTTATTAAACCTTGCATTTAGTTACGATGTTTTTTGTATTTACTATGTGACCTACTTTGCTACTCTAATTATGTATGGGACAAGATGTTACAATAAATATTACTTAGATTTTGCAAAGTGAAAACTTTATTAACAGAAAATGAGATTTGTAAAATCTAAGTAATATTTATTGTAACATCTTATCCCATACATAAGTAGAGTAGGAAAGTAGGTCAACACAGTGTAAAAAAACATCGTAACTAAATTCAAGTTTTAATAAATAATTACCAAACAAAAAAATGACTGCTACCCCACGGTCCACGATTTACCTTCGATATATATATATATATATATATATATATATATATATATATATATATATATATATATATATATATATATATATATATATATACAAAAGGGGAAAATTATTGGGCATGTACGCAAAAAGGATCAATAGGGCCACGAGTAGGAATGGTAACCGCAGACATGCATGTTTCTGGCTCATTAGCCGTCATCAGTGCGGCATAACCAAGTAGGGTATTGCACTTGGCTAGCAAAAGTGTTGGATACTTGGGAGCAAAGGATGTTGGGGAAACATGTGTAAAGAAACATAAAAACACAAAAACAACGAAAGCTCACACAGGAGTCCTATCGCCATTTTGTGCTTTCGGCCAGCTGTGCCAATGGGTTTTCGGCTAGCAACCAGCGTCGCAACGTTGGCGAAACGGACTCATTGTGTTTGAGTCGTTCTAAGCCCAGGATATGAAATAAACAAAGTGCCAAGAAAATGCGTATTAATATAAACAAAAGGGGAAAATTATTGGGCATGTACGCAAAAAGGATCAATAGGGCCACGAGTAGGAATGGTAACCGCAGACATGCATGTTTCTGGCTCATTAGCCGTCATCAGTGCGGCATAACCAAGTAGGGTATTGCACTTGGCTAGCAAAAGTGTTGGATACTTGGGAGCAAAGGATGTTGGGGAAACATGTGTTTTTATGTTTCTTTACACATGTTTCCCCAACATCCTTTGCTCCCAAGTATCCAACACTTTTGCTAGCCAAGTGCAATACCCTACTTGGTTATGCCGCACTGATGACGGCTAATGAGCCAGAAACATGCATGTCTGCGGTTACCATTCCTACTCGTGGCCCTATTGATCCTTTTTGCGTACATGCCCAATAATTTTCCCCTTTTGTTTATATTAATACGCATTTTCTTGGCACTTTGTTTATTTCATATCCTGGGCTTAGAACGACTCAAACACAATGAGTCCGTTTCGCCAACGTTGCGACGCTGGTTGCTAGCCGAAAACCCATTGGCACAGCTGGCCGAAAGCACAAAATGGCGATAGGACTCCTGTGTGAGCTTTCGTTGTTTTTGTGTTTTTATGTTTCTTTACACATGTTTCCCCAACATCCTTTGCTCCCAAGTATCCAACACTTTTGCTAGCCAAGTGCAATACCCTACTTGGTTATGCCGCACTGATGACGGCTAATGAGCCAGAAACATGCATGTCTGCGGTTACCATTCCTACTCGTGGCCCTATTGATCCTTTTTGCGTACATGCCCAATAATTTTCCCCTTTTGTTTATATTAATACGCATTTTCTTGGCACTTTGTTTATATATATATATATATATATATATATATATATATATATATATATATATATATATGTTATGATGTAGTGTTTCACGGATGGTAGAATGAACAGTAGTGGTGTTCCGGGTTTCAATCCGTTGGTTGTTTGTGTCTTCACGACGTTTCGCCAACATCTCAGCTGGCATTTTCAAGTGATGCTTCCTTTGCGGCTGCTCAACTTGGAATGAGCTGCGTGGTCCTGTGTTGCTGCTTTTATACGCGTCGGCGGCGGCGCAGGTTATATCGCTGTTCTGTGATTGGTGGGCGGTGCGGTTCAGGTGTTGACGTTTCCTCCACCCGAGGTCGTTGACCGCGCCGATTATTTCCTGACTGTATTTGGGCCTGGATGGGTACGGCTGTCCTTGTTGCGTTTGTGTTTCTTATTGGTTCTGCCCGTGTCTGAGTATTCTCCAAGGATTTTTGTTCTTCTTGGGTAATTGGATTGGATTGTCTTTTGAGGAGACTTTTCCAAGTATTGGGGATGTTTTGTGCATCGTCTCTTTTGTTGAGGCTGTTGGTTCTCTCCATTTCGAGGGCTTCTCTAACTATGCGGGTTCTGTAGTGTTTGATAGGTGCAATCTGTTTTGTTTCTGGGAAGTTTATTGTGTGGCCCGTTTCCTGGTGGTGTTGAAAAAGGGCTGATGTCGTTTGCTTATTTCTGATGTTGTTCTGGTGTTCCTGTACTCTGGCTGAGATTCTTCTATTTGTTTGTCCGATGTATTCTTTGTCGCAGTTACTGCACGGGATGCTGTATACGCCTTGGTTTTCTAAAGGTATTTTGTCTTTTGGATTGCCTATTATTTTGTGTAAGGTAGTCTGCGGCTTGTAGATTGTGGAAATGTCATGCCTTCTTAGAATCCTTCCAATCACGTCTGTTACACCTTTTATATATGGCAGTTTAGTTTTTGGTTTGGACATGTCGTATTCTTCCTTATTTGTTGTTGGTCTCGTGGCTTGTTTTTGTGCTTTTTTGATTATGTGTTCATGGTATTCGTTTTGTCTTAGGGCGGTTGTGATGTTATGAAGTTCTTCTTGTCGGTTCGTTGTTTTTGTTAGGCGTATAGATCTGGATATCAGTGTACTGGCTACCGATTGCAATTGGGAAGGGTGATGATGAGATCTAGCATTCAGATATCTATTAGTGTGTGTAGGTTTCCTGTATACCGTGTAATCAATTGTGAGGTCATTGTTTCTTGTAATAAGTAGGTCAAGAAAAGGCAATTGGCCATTCTCTTCAACTTCTAACGTGAACTGTATTCGGTGGTGGATGTTGTTTAGTTCATCAAGGAAATTGTCAAGATTGGGTCTTCCATGAGGCCATATGATAAAGATGTCGTCCACGTAGCGTTTCCAAAAAGTCGGCTTCATTTTAGCTTTACTTAGTGCATTGGTTTCGAAATACTTCATGTAGAGATTGGCAATTACTGGTGATAGTGAGGATCCCATGGGGGCGCCTTCTGTTTGTCTATACAAGTTGTTCTCATACGAGAAATACGTATTCTTCAGACAGTGTCTTGCAAGTTCGATAATGTGTCTTGGGAAATCTTCATTTGTAGCTATTTGGTCTAGAGCCTCGTCAATTGGTACGCTTGGGTAAAGTGACTTTATATCTAGGCTAGCTAGGAGGTCATCTTTGTGCAGTTTAAGGTTTTTAATTATATTTGTCAGCTGTTCTGAGTTCTTGACGTAGGAATCTGCTTCTTCGCTGGTTGGCTGCATGATCTCTGCAAGATATTTGTCGAGTTGTTGAGTTGGTGAGTCTATAGCGCTAACGATTGGTCTTAATGGCACTCCCTCCTTGTGAATTTTTGGCAACCCGTATAGTTTAGGGCATCTGCTAGCTTTTTCCCGAGGAATTATGCGAGCCTCGATTTCTGCCCCAAGCTTGGCGGCTTTGATTTTATCTTTTGTTGTCTTCTCAAGGTATGTTGTTGGGTCTCTTGCGACTTTTTTATATGTGTCGTCTTGGAGTATGTCTGCCATTTTTGTTCTATATTCTTCCGTATTCATCACCACTGTGACATTTCCCTTGTCTGCTTTCAATATAGTGATGTCTTTGTTTGCCTTTAGATTGTTGAGGGCTCTCATTTCGGACGGTTTTATGTTTGGTTTTGGTGGTTTGCTGGTCCTGAGAATACGTGCTACGTCTTGACGTATTATTTCAGCCTCATCGTCCGGCTTTTGGTCTAGGGCTGCTTCGATGTTCGCGATTATGTCCTCTGTTGGAATCGTCTTCGGTGTCACTGCAGAACAGCGATATAACCTGCGCCGCCGCCGACGCGTATAAAAGCAGCAACACAGGACCACGCAGCTCATTCCAAGTTGAGCAGCCGCAAAGGAAGCATCACTTGAAAATGCCAGCTGAGATGTTGGCGAAACGTCGTGAAGACACAAACAACCAACGGATTGAAACCCGGAACACCACTACTGTTCATATATATATATATATATATATATATATATATATATATATATATATATATATATATATATATATATATATATATATATATATATAAAGTACTTCTTAGTCGTTTGCTGATTATTTTAGACAAAGTGAGGTAAATAGTGGGTATTTAGCAAAAATTAGGCGAAGTGTACTCTTTAAGATTTAATAGGTACTTCAATATTTCGTTAAAAATATTTTAACATCTTCAGGAAGTTACTACAAATGTTACAATTCAATTAAAATAATAACTAGTTATGTTCTGATAATGTTTTACTTACTCTTGTGAGGATGAAGCCAACGATGGAATTAGGTATAATGAAAATAAAATATTTAAAACAATCAAACAATCACTATAGTTAAATTATTAGTAAAATTTCTCAAAACACTCTACAAATGTTGAAAAACTTAGATGTCATCGTTATGTTGGATTAACATAAAATAGAGACGTAACTACTACGATTTTTTGAAAATATAAGAACAAAGCCAGGAGAGTGAGTATATATTATTGATTTGTTAAGGTTAACTTAATAGGTTTAGGTTTATATAGTATGAAGATAGACAAGAAGAGTGAATGTTAATAATTACTAAGGTCTTAGAGGATTAAATTATTATGAATTATTGGAGATGAACATAGATGTAAACTTTTTTAAAGAATGAGATTATTCATTTATGGAGGAAGAACTGATATTAGATGTTAGGTGGTTATTATCTAAGTATAATAAGAAACTATAAATTTCACTGAGATGTTGTATATCAGTACGTTTGTTGATACTGTTAGGTTCTTGTAAAATATGTGTCATCTCTAAGAAAAGTCTTTTTTTGTAGTTATTACAAGTGGAAAGAATCTTAATAGAAGAATAGTCAAAGTTATGGTTGGTTTTGTTAGTATGTTCAGCTAAAGAGCAACGTTCAGGATGGTGCCTTATATCACTTTTATGAAGGCTAATTTTTTCTTTAATAAACCTTGAAGTTTGACCAATATATTTTTGATTACATTGACAACAAGGAATGGAATATACTACATTGAAAGTTAGTTCTTTTGGAGATCTATCTTTAAGTTTGGAGAAAATAGAGTATGTTGTTAGGACTGTTTTATTAGCTATTTTTACATTTAAATATAAATTTAAGATTCTAGATAGTTTATGTGTAAGACCCTTAATAAATGGAAATGAAGCAAAAAACATAAGTTGGTTATCATTATTAACATATGTAACAGGTATAATTGGATGTGGTTGTAAGTTATTAACATTATTTATATGAGATAAATTTTGATTGTTATGAGGAGAAGTGTTGAATAAGATTTTTTTTATTAACACTTAACAATTTATATAGTAAGTTAGATAACCTTAAACTTAACATTATCCAATCTTGTAATGAAAACATATTTAGGGAATTTTCTAGTAGACATGTTACATATTATAACAAAATTTTCCATCGCACTAAACAGAAACAACTTAGTAAAATTCAAAGATTAATAACAACAGATAAAATTAATAAGTTAAAAACCAAACCAAATTGGATTAAAAACCTCACTAATGTAAATGTTCCTGATGATATTTTACAATTCCTCGCTTTAGGCCCAAAATTTAGTGTAGAGCCTTGTATAAAAAAAGACATTTCCACCCGATCTCTTCTTTCAGATGTCAATTACATCACTTCTGCAATTACAGGCCCCTTATTATCTAAAGTAGCCATTTCTAGATGTACTAACATTATTACCAATTTTGTCCTCTCTATCGAATAAAAGATCTCTTTTTCAAAACCTTCTAATAAAATCTAAACGTTTTCTTAAAGATCATCCAGATATCATCGTAAGTAACTCTGACAAAGGTAATGTTACAGTACTTATGTACAAAAAACACTATACAGACTTATGTTTAAACATCCTCTCAGATACCCATTCCTACACAAAGATTTCTTATGATCCCGCAGCCTCTATTACTAGGAAAGCGAATACATTAGTGACATCCTTACTTAAATCCAAACAAATAGACGATGAAACAAAGAAAAAACTAACTACCTTTACTTACATAACACCCAAATTTTATGCATTACCGAAAATCCATAAACCTACCCTCTCTTTAAGACCCATCGTCTCTTCAATAACAGCTCCTACTGAAAAACTAGCTTCTTTTCTCACTGACATTTTAACTAAATCTTATGACTTCAACAATGAATATTATTTTGGTAACTCTTTTGAAGTTTTTAATAAATTAAATAGATTTCAACTACCTGATGGTTTTGTTTTAGCTAGTTTAGATGTAGTCTCTCTGTTCAGTAATATATATGTAAACCTTTGTCTTAAATCAATAGAAAAGAGATGGCATGTCATTGAGAATAACTGTAAAATTAAAAAGAAAAATTTCCTAGATTTGATAACCTTCCTTTTTGATAGTACTTTTGTCACCTTCAATAACCAAATTTACAAACAAATTTTTGGTAGTCCAATGGGTGCTATAATAAGCCCAATCTTAGCTTCATATGTTATGGATGACATTTTGGACACGATTATTCAAGTACTTCCTTTTCGATTGATTTTCATCAAAAAATATGTCGATGACATTATTCTCGCACTCCTTATCCATGCATTAGATGAGATCTTAGAGATACTTTCATTTTGAATAAATGATAACTTAAAGAAAATTATGATGGTTTATAGAGAAAAAAAATTTTGTGTAATAAAAACATGCGTCTACCACGTAAAATGAAACAAACTATTCATGACTAAAATTTCATATCAAAATATTTTGAAATTTTTGAGAAAAACGCAATACAGATTTAAAATATTCTATTCGCTGATTTAAAACGCCCTCTACTATGAACCTCCGAGTACAGTTCGGTGAATCAGTAGCTGTTTTAAATATCGGGGTAAATTTATACCTGACAAAATTTTTACATTTATTCTCTGTACTGGGTTTGTTTGAGTATCGTTGCTTTTTCTAGGTTTCGCGCCAAAATGTTGGAGTATATTACCTTAAAGAGTACACTTCGCCTAATTTTTGCTAAATACCCACTATTTACCTCACTTTGTTTATATATATATATATATATATATATATATATATATATATATATACTTGGGATAAATAACAATTTGATTATAAAAAACATCATTTTAATTTTATATTTAATTTTTATTATTTACTCATGTTAATTTATGTAAGAACAATAACGTTATAACCTCACAGAGATCTCCTTGAAAATGTAATAAAATTATTACGAAAGCTTGGATTAGAAACTTTAAAGAGTTTTATTTACGTTAAGTATTGCTGTTATCCCAATATCCACTTTTACTAACAAATATATATATATATACTAGCTGACCCGGCCACGCGTTGCTGTGGCTAAGGTTTTTGTTATACTTATTACATTGTAGTAATCTATTTAAGAGGAACAGTAGTAGAACATCAGTCATGGGGACCACCATGCTTGTTTACATAGATGCCATTTGTAAAAAATATGGCGACCTCCGTGACAGATTTTCTACTACTGCAACCCCTTAATACAATGAAATTATTATTTACGAATGAAGACGGAAACGTTAAAGCTGGTATAAAAATTCACTGGATTGATATTAAGCAAAAATCAATACAAAAGAATTTTAAAATTTATTATTATTTTTATTGAAGTTTATAACAAATGAGTATATTACTGTCACGCCTGGAGAGATTTGAGAGAATGTGCCTTAGTGTTATAGGATAAGGAGTAGCTTACTAAAGGCACTCCCGGCCAGGTATCCTGCTGAAGGCAGAAAACTAACCAAGGGTAAGATGAGATAAACAACAGGAAACAAACAACAAATATATTAACGAATAAATAAGCAATAAGAATGAGTGATAAACATTAAGAATAGGGAGTCTTACCAAATAAATTACATGGTGGCATGTCACACTTACTCACGAAAATACGTCAAGAGTCACAATTGCCCAGACCCCAGGGTCTGTTTTAGGGACACCCCAAAGGGTGTCTGACCTCAACAACCTGCTTTTAAAGTCAATTCATATTCTACGTGAGAATCAAAATTAAACTATTTAAACACGTGCCAAGATCTAAAGTAATGACTTTGACCTGGTAAAATGTAATACATAACAATACAATAAAATATAAATTAATAAATTAATATGTAGGGCAAAACTACCCTATCACTTATGTGGCATTACAAAGTAAATAACATGTAACACTTTAACTTATGCATGAATGAGGTAGGTAGGGCAGATAGTCTTAAATCTTTAACAATAATACTTATTATGTTAAATTAGAGGTAATTACTTTTATTTTCAATTTAATTTAGCACTAATCGGAACACAATATTTTTGGTTAACCTGTCTTTAGCTAACACAAACAGATTCGACGGTTTCCCTACACGTGAACATGCAATATATAGTTGCCCAGTTTATTAAACTATATAGTTTCAAAGCACATGCCACAACTTTTTATGTTAAAACTTTTCAATAATTAAAACTGAATTTAAGTGTCATCTCAACAATGAACAGCATCCTTGATATTGCAAAAATATTAAGTCATGCAACGCTGTGATTGATCATAGAGAGGATTGTTTCCTTGTTAACTAAATCAAGGGTAGTTGTATCTAAAAACTTTCTAAAATAGTTTATTTTATTAACAGTTAAATTAAAATAATAATTACTGTTTTCACATGTAAAAACAAAAAAAAAAATCCCTCTGGCGTAATCGATCCCATTACCATAACCCAACCGAAATGTCATAATCGCCGCTGATTCAAATTAGCTACCAAGACTTTACATGAAAACTTTCAAAATGATAATGTCATATTTAATATAATAACAATTCAATAAACAAATAATTTACAATATAGTTATTATCCTAACAAGTGCGGAAAGTTATACTTTCCCGCACGCGAACTGCCGATGCCCGAACGACGCGAAGCGGAGTTCGGGCAAGCAGTTAAGTGCGGGAAAGTTAATTTCCGCAAGAGTTAGGATCAATATTTTTTCTACAAGCAAAATCACCTCGAAAATTATTTAGATATTTGAAAAGATGCGATTGTGACAATTAAATCTTTCATAGTGTCAATAAATACACGAATGTAGCTATAGCAACCCTACTTAAACAGGTGAGTTTGTTGTTGCTTTGAGTAAGGTTAACAGGGGTGATTTAATAAATTATGATTTTTTAAAAAATTTTTAAAAACAAACATTTTAAAAACCCCTATTTTCATGTAAAATCTAAATTTTTTTTACTATTTGTATGTAGTCCAACAAGATAAAGATAATAATACAATAATTTGTCAAAAAGGTTATCGGCAAACATCTCTAATTAATAAAAAAAAAATGCGTGCGGGAAAAATTCTTTCCCGCACGCCGTGCGGGAAAAAGTATTTCCCGCACTCCGTGCGGGAAAGAGATATTTTCTGAATTGAAATGCGTGCGGGAAAGTGTTGTGTTACGCATGCTTGTAGAAAAAAATAATATTGCGACTATAAATGAAAGCTATCCTATTTTTCAAGTTGAATCAAACTGCACACGGTGTGCAAATTTGATTAAAATCGGTTAAGTAGTTTGGGAGTCCATTGCGGACAAACAACGTGACACGTAATTTATATATATTAAGATATATATATATATATATATATATATATATACAAAAGGGAAAAATTATTGGGCATGTACGCAAAAAGGATCAATAAGGCCACGAGTAGGAATGGTAACCGCAGACATGCATGTTTCTGGCTCATTAGCCGTCATCAGTGCGGCATAACCAAGTAGGGTATTGCACTTGGCTAGCAAAAGTGTTGGGTACTTGGGAGCTAAGGATGTTGGGGAAACATGTGTAAAGAAACATAAAAACACAAAAACAACGAAAGCTCACACAGGAGTCCTATCGTTGTTTTTGTGTTTTTATGTTTCTTTACACATGTTTCCCCAACATCCTTAGCTCCCAAGTACCCAACACTTTTGCTAGCCAAGTGCAATACCCTACTTGGTTATGCCGCACTGATGACGGCTAATGAGCCAGAAACATGCATGTCTGCGGTTACCATTCCTACTCGTGGCCTTATTGATCCTTTTTGCGTACATGCCCAATAATTTTTCCCTTTTGTTTATATTAATACGCGTTTTCTTGGCACTTTGTTTATATATATATATATATATATATATATATATATATATATATATATATATATATATATATATATATATATGAACAGTAGTGGTGTTCCGGGTTTCAATCCGTTGGTTGTTTGTGTCTTCACGACGTTTCGCCAACATCTCAGCTGGCATTTTCAAGTGATGCTTCCTTTGCGGCTGCTAAACTTGGAATGAGCTGCGTGGTCCTGTGCTGCTGCTTTTATACGTGTCGGCGGCGGCGCAGATTATATCGCTGTTCTGTAATTGGTGGGGGGTGCGGTTCAGGTGTTGACGTTTCCTCCACCAAAGGTCGTTGACCGCGCCGATTGTTTCCTGACTGCATTTGGGCCTGGATGGGTACGGCTGTCCTTGTTGCGTGTGTGTTTCTTATTGGTTCTGCCCGTGTCTGTGTATTCTCCAAGGATTTTTGTTCTTCTCGGGTAATTGGATTAGATTGTCTTTTGAGGAGACTTTTCCAAGTGTTGGAGATGTTTTGTGCATCGTCTCTTTTGTTGAGGCTGTTGGTTCTCTCTATTTCGAGGGCTTCTCTGACTATGCGGGTTCTGTAGTGTTTGATAGGTGCAATCTGTTTTGTTTCTGGGAAGTTTATTGTGTGGCCCGTTTCCTGGTGGTGTTGAAAAAGGGCTGATGTCGTTTGCTTATTTCTGATGTTGTTCTGGTGTTCCTGTACTCTGGCTGAGATTCTTCTATTTGTTTGTCCGATGTATTCTTTGTCGCAGTTACTGCACGGGATGCTGTATACGCCTTGGTTTTCTAAAGGTATTTTGTCTTTTGGATTGCCTATTATTTTGTGTAAGGTAGTCTGCGGTTTGTAGATTGTGGAAATGTCATGCCTTCTTAGGATCCTTCCAATCACGTCTGTTACACCTTTTATATATGGCAGTTTAGTTTTTGGTTTGGACATGTCATATTCTTCCTTATTTGTTGTTGGTCTCGTGGCTTGTTTTTGTGCTTTTTTGATTGTGTGTTCATGGTATCCGTTTTGTCTTAGGGCGGTTGTGATGGTTTGGAGTTCTTCTTGTCGGTTCGTTGTTTTTGTTAGGCGTATAGATCTGGATATCAGTGTACTGGCTACCGATATATATATATATATATATATATATATATATACTAATTGTACTCGCAACGTCGTTCTCGTGGCGTGTGATTGTTGTAGGTAAGTATAAAAATTTCTTACCCCACCCCATTTAAGGAATGGGAGAGAATTTTTTATACACCAGATGTTAAGTTGAAAGAAGACAAATACATCTGTGAAAACCGCATTCGAATCAGATCAGTAGTTTTCATGTGATGCGCGCACAAACATACAGACAGACAAAAAAATCTAACATTTTTGGGTTCTATTTCGATGTACCCGCGACGTCGTTCGCGTGGCGTGTTGATTTTTGTATACAAATTTCTTTCCTCACCCCGTTAAAGGGGTGGGGGGAGGAAGTTTTATACACCAGATGTTAAGTTGAAAGAAGACAAATACGTCTTTGAAAACCGCATTCGAATAGGATCAGTAGTTTTCATGTGATGCGCGCACAAACATATACATTCCTACAGTTTTATTATATGTATATAGATATATATATTATTATGGAAATGGATTTATTTAATTCTTTTCTTTGCTCCAGCTGCTCCTTCTTTTTATTGGGTCTGGGTTCAAAATTGTTTTTAATTTAAAACCATATTCATATTATATAACTTTATTTCAACTTTAAACTTTCAAAAACAAATTCAAAATTTTCTAACTGTTCTAAATCTTTCTATTCAAAAAGTGATCAAATTATTTATCTCCATCCCTAGGTAACTTCTTTAAAACAATCAAATAATAAACAAAATCAACAACTATCAACTCTTTCTGAAATAAAATTCTTAAAATCTATATAAAGACAGTTACCTAATATGAAATACAAAAATTTTATTAACCAATCATATCATAACAATATATATATATATATAGATAAGTATATTCAAATTGTTATAGATTATTTATTACAGAAAACGTTTTGAATTATTTATTTTATTTTTATTATTAGAACAAAAACGTAAAATATATATGTGTGGTATGAATGGCCTAATTTACAACTCTCGAACATTTTGATTTAACTAAAAGCGTTTTCACGAAACAGGTCGTTAGTTTAAAAGAGATTGTTTTAGTCAACCTACTAAAAATTGGTAGACAAAAAGACATTCTGTCATCTTTTGTTCCATCGAGAAATACAAGCTATTCAAGTATAGATATTCCCACAGGAGCTTGGAACAATAATTTAATATCCAATTTGTACTTTGTAACTTTAACGATAGTTGAGATCTAAATTTTAACAAAGCGAAAAATAAATTATTTTAAAATAAGATATAAGTTCCCACGCTAGGTTAACTGTCGTAGTTCGAATTTTATTGCGATTTATAGTTATTCAGATTCTCTGCACTAAGGAAATGGCACGCCATGTGCAAACTTCACAAATCAAACACTAATCTGAATACAACTGATTTATTCAAAACGTAAAGATTAAACGAATTTAACTAAGGCTAAAAACCTAAGATTTTAATTTAAAAATTCGTAAAGTTAAATGGTGATATCTATACAAAACCTTTTCTTTTTTTAATTTACTTCTTTATCAGGGGCGACGAAGGTTCGTCAAATAACAGTAGCCGATGAATACCAATCCGAACTAGCCTAATTCAGTTTGAACCGCCTGATACTGATATAATATAATAATAATAAGTTTATTTCCATCAAAAATGTTTTCTGGATACATCAACATAAGTACAAAAAAAAATATAATACATTATTTTACATATGCGCTTACTTGAAATAAAGACACCAGTAGGAAATTTAGTGTATAAGTTTACCACATTATTATGTCAATATGATTAAAGAGTAAAGAAAGAAACAAAAACAATATACCTATGGTAAAAAAAATAAAATAAAAAACGTTGGTACTAGATGGTACAAAATCATACCCCATAAAAACTAAAAGTTGCGCATGGGGTTATCATCTGTCCATTTTAGTACCTCTTAAACTCAGAGAAAAACTTAAAGTAATGTTCCAAGTATAATTTTAACATTAATTAATTAGTTTATGAATTTCTTGAATGCTTGAATATATTAAATCCGATGTTTGGAGGGTTCTAAGAATGTAATCCAAAACAGGTGTAAAACTAACCACGTGGTTTAAAGGTAATCTAAGGAAATCTTAAAGGGTTCCAAGCAAATCTAAGGGGATCTAAGAAAATTTAGTCGGATCTAAGGAGATATAAGGACCTTCCCAAGCAGACCTAAAATTTTCTATTTGAGAAAAAATAATCAGCAAATAATTCTTTATTATAAAAACTTATTCAAGACAATGTGTGCAATAAAAAAAACAACTACAAAGAAAATTCATAGATATTAAAATGTTAGATTCTAAATTTTTATCAACTTTCTAAGAACTTGCCAGCAGAGTTTGTTAATGTAACCATTGAATAACCAAGATCCAAGTCATCAATCTGATAACTTAACTCATCTATAGCTGTTTTCGACTGATCGGTAATTCCCAAAATATTCCATAGAGATCTAGCAACTTCTTGTATGTTCGATTACCATCTAGAACATTTGAAAAGCTTATACATTCAGGGACATTCAACGACGAGTTTTAGTTTTGTTTTGGCTGTCCGCAGATTGTAAGTTGACGTGCCAAGAACCAAGAAACCAGTAATAGTTCGCTTGTTTAGCTCCTTTATTATTGTTACTTGCTTAAATAAATTGTTAAATCCGCCCTTGTATTATAATTACTAGGTGAAACCGCGACGTCATTCGCGTGGCGTGTTAATTGTTGTATAAAAAATTCTCCCCTCGCCCCGTTAAAGGAGTGGGAGAAGAAATTTTTATACACCAGATGTTAAGTTAAAAGAAGACAAATACATCTGTGAAAACCGCATTCGAATCGGATCAGTAGTTTTCATGTGATGCGCGCACAAACATATAGATAGACAGACAGACGTACAAAAAAAATAACCACATTTTTGGGTTCTATATCGATGTACCCGCGACGTCGGTTACGTGATGTATAGATTGTTGTATAAAAATTTCTCGCTCCCCACACCGTAAAAGAGGTGGGGGGAGAATTTTTTATACACCAGATGATAAGTTAAAAGATGACAAATACATATGTGAAAATCGGATCAGTAGTTTTCATGTGACGCGCGCACAAACATATAGATAGACAGACAGACATACAACAAAAAATCTAACCACATTTTTGGGTTCTATATCGATGTACCCGCGACGTCGTTCGCGTGACTTATAGATTGTTGTATAAAAATTTCTCCCTCCACACCGTAAAAGTGGTTTTCCCAACATTTCCCTTCACTGCTCTGCTCCTATTGATTGTAGCGTGCTGTAAAGTATCCTATAACCAGCTCAGGAGTATGAAAAATAATTGTACCAAGTTTCGTTAAAATCCGTCGAGTAGTTTTTGTTTCTATAACGGTTATACAGACAGACAGACAGACAGACAAAAATTTTACTGATTTCATTTTTGGCATCAGTATCGATCCCTAATCACCCCCTGATAGTTATTTTGGAAATATATTTCATGTACAGAATTGACCTCTCTACAGATTTATTATAAGTAGATTACATTCTACTAATAAATATTTACTATATATCCAGAAAACTTTTTACAAGATTTACTTTAACGACTGTGTCCATCGAAAGATAAATTTAAAAAGGATTGAACCACGTTTAACTACATAAAACTGTTTCCTTTTTAGAAACAATATCTATGCGCGATACTTAATTATAAATTTAAACTGCTAAAAAGATTTTGTTTATAACTAAAACCAACAAGAATACATGACCTTAGTGGTTCTTATAGGTAGTTATTAAATGAAATTTTTTATAATTCACGTTCACAAAGTTTCTATTTCGACACTAAAAACAGTATCGAAATAGATTCATTGTAACACTGTTTTTGGTAACTTTTTGTTTTACACAATTGGTTGCACTGCACTGATTATCAACGAAAGATGAAAGAGTTTAGGTAGTAAATCAAGAATTATGTTGTATCACAGCCGGACTTTATGTAAAGTCCGGCTGTGGTTGTATTAACTACATTATCAGCGATATTGCGAAATTCAGAATATTTTATTCAAATTTGACAAACATTCAAATTTAAAATCATTAAAACTGTCAAGTGTTAAAAGTATCAAGATCGCCAACATAAATAAATATTTCGAAAAACTCTCATTTTATTTATTTTTTTATACTTTTAAAAGTTCATTATAAAAAATAGTATGTACAGCTCGAATTACAATGACGGTTTGTAGTACTCGTTCTTTGCGAAACTCACCGCTTCGCGGTTCGTTTCGCGAACTTTACTCGTACTACGAAACCTGTCATTGTAACACTTGTATTACAATATACTATTGTAATCCCTATCCCTACTAATATTATAAATGTGAATGTAAGTTTGTTTGTTACGCTTTCACACGAAAACTAATCAACCGATCATCATGAAACTTTGTAGATATATTCTTGGAGGTATTAGAAGTAAAATAGGATACTTTTTATAAAAAAAATATTTTTTATTTTTTATAAAAAACAAAATAATTGTTTGTCAAAAAATCTCAAAAAAGTGATTCTTACTAAATTAAGTATTATGACGCCACCGTAAGGTGGCGCAGTTGAGATGGTATAAAAAATTTGGAAAAATGATAAAAAAACATCAGTAGGCAGTACGAAGTTCGCCGGGTCAGCTAGTAGATAATAAATTTAACAATTATAGACAAACTTAACAAAAACGATGTTTAAATCTTTATAAGTGATTATAAATAATACAAATGAATCTTCGACTTACTGAGGATACTTTTCAATGAACCGTACAACAAAATGAATAATGTAAAAACACCGGGAGTAATGACTTCAAAAATAAATGAGGAATGTAAATTAACACATTGTCTGGCTAATAATTCTACCAGTAAGATATTCTGATTAAAAATAGAACATGTATTTGATATTGCAACCAACAAAATGCGAATTGCACAAATCTTCAATGAATAACTGCCTTTACAAAATAAACACAAAAGTTACGCAATAATAGCAAAGTGAAATTTATATAAAGGAAATCGGTTCTCAAACAATTTGTCTGTTTTTCTGAAACCATAAAAATCATCGAGAAACTAAATACGCTTGTTTAAATTTGCAACTTTTTGTAAATGTAAATACCGACATTCTGTAGATTTTAATGGGTTTACCTAACAATTTTGTATCGTTCGTGCAGATTTAGATTTTCGTTATTTTTTATTGTTAGAACTTATATACCTATACATTTATAAACAAGTTGTTTACTTTCTGGGCCCACTTTAGTAGGTAAAG
The DNA here is from genome assembly GCA_964028335.1 of Altica lythri. Lineage (NCBI taxonomy): Eukaryota > Metazoa > Arthropoda > Insecta > Coleoptera > Chrysomelidae > Altica > Altica lythri. The sequence goes on from CAXIIO010000504.1 coordinate 40,979, forward strand.
TTTCCTTTAGTGAAAACTTTAATTGCATAATTTCTCTCATAAAATTGCTAATTAAGTAGATGGTTTTCCTTGCATCTCAAAATGTACTTTTAACATAGAAAACGAGCAATTTCAAGTAACGGAGCGTTCTGGATCTAATTTGCGAAGAGTGCGCGACAGACTCTCTTGCAACAATGTCACCGAAATAAGTTTAACTTTAATTAAACACCTGGTATTTGAACAAATTTGTAATACGTCAGTGAATTCGCTTTCAACTGTGTCATTAACAGGTCACTGAGGTCCTATAACACATTTAACCACAAACACAATTATATTAATTTTCATCTTAAACTGACACTCATCATTAATATTTTCATGTCAATAAATATATTATTTATAGAGATAGCAAAGTGCGTGGAAGATAAAATATTATTTGTCTTTTAATTTGTTCTCAAAGAAAAAGAATAATTGAGAAACAGGAAAAAGAACAAATGAGAGTTATAACTTGAAGTTGCATGTATCCGGAAATCAGTATGGATTCATACAGGGAAAATCAACATCTGACGCAATATTTATTCTTAAGTGATTAAACTGTTCTCGGAAAACTTTTATGTGGTTTAACTCAACCCATTGTAGATAAATGGTAACTCAAACGAAACAAATATTGCGACATAAATAAAATGGTAAATCTAGAAACAAATTTTATACGGATAATAACTTTTATTTTTTAATTTTCTAAAATAAATATCAGAAATGATGCCTACACCGCCATCTAACGTTTTGTACCAAATTGCTACTGATTTGTACATACTTTTATACAATTTACAGATTTCTACATAAAGTTTAATAACATCAACAAATAACAACAATAATCGATATATTTATTGTACACATATATCCTTTATATTATATACTATACTTTTTTAAATGTAAACATCATACAAATTATTTTATAATAAAAATAAAGTATATTTATCAATGGGATCAAATATAATGTAGACCAAATTAAACTGCACATCCCTAACAATCTCCGCCAAAAAATTTAATAGACAAAATAAAAATTTTTAATGAAACCCAAATAATAATTAGCACCACTTAAATAGCTATGTTAAATTGTTTTATTATTTCTTTAAATTTTAAATATATTATGTTTACCGATTTTACTAAATGTTCACCAAATTTAGAACGCTTAAGTTATGTGTCCGTGCTGCACAAATATTCACGATATCCATTTATATGTAGTTTTTATCAAAAAAATTACTTGTGCATCAAATAATTTATTTTGTTCTTTAAAAATGAAATATGTTCGCGCATGTCTCCTTCTCGCTTTCAGATAAACTTCTTGCAGGTTCCAGCTTGCAGTCGCAGACGGCACGTGTGCTCTTATAGTGAGTGTAACTAGTGTGTTGCCATATAATAATTTAACTAAAATGGCCGATGATAGTTTACAGGGGCCACTACTTCGTTCTGCTTCGGAGTCGGATGAAGAAGTTGACACAGTACAGCTTAAAAGACGGCGCAAGCAAGGTAGAATTTGGTGTTTTGAAAAAAACATTTTAAACATTAAAAGTGCCGAAGAATTTATTAGAAATGAAAAATTGTGGTCTTTTTACAAATGCCATAGTACGGAAGAAGGTGTAAAGCGATATTATCGCTGTAATAAAGCCAAAAGTCGGGCAATTCAATGTTCAGCTGCACTTTATTTATTGTTTGATGCATCTTACGATGAAATAATATTATTTCGAACTGAAAAAGTTTACGATCATCAAAATTTGGAGTCTCAGTCGAAATGTGGGTTGAGCAATGAGGCAAAAAAAGAAATAGACAAATTGTTCGAATTACGTTTGAAGCCCAAATCTATTATGAGCAATTTGAACAAAATGTATGGATTGACTCTACCGTCAATGAAAGAGTTGAACAATTATCTCACAATTTTACGTAAAAAAAAAGTACAAATCTGCAGTAATCAGCTTAGGACAACTAGAATCCTGATTAAGGAAAAACTTAGAAATACCATCTGATGATCATCAAGTTTTTGTTGCTGGATACGAAGTTTCTAAAGATGACTCAAATCCAAGATTCAGGTTGTTATTATCGACCAAATATTTAATTGGTCTATCGCGTCAATGCAACATTATTCATACTGACGCGACCTATAAACTTATTTGGCCGGGGTTTCCAGTACTTATACCTAGCTGGAACCACGGATATAAATAAAAAATTTCACCTCTTTGGTCTTGCTGGTACAACCAATTTAACTTGTAAAGTTTTGGTATGCGACGCAGCCAAAAGTATTCAAAATGCGTTCTTACAAGTTTTCGGTCAGGACACAATTATACAAATGTGCTGGGAGCATGCAAAAAAAAAAGATTCAAGTACGAGTTAAGCAATCTGCGCAAAATAAGTGCCAGAAGGACATACTAAAAGATATTGATTCGTTGATGCAATTTGCTTCAACAGCTGAACTTTTTGACAGGGCCTGCGAAAAATTTCTAGATAAATGGAAAGACGAAAACAATTTTGTACTTTATTTCAAAGACGAATGGCTCACTTAAAACCGTTGTTGATATTTGGGCGCCGCGTAGGGGACACCTGCAACAAATAATGCATTGGAGTCTTTTAACAGAATAATAAAAGACAAAGGTATAGTTGCAATGAATAGCGTGATTTGGTATTGTTAATTTTGTTATTATTTGTACATTTGTAGGTAGGTAGACTTCGTAAACGGCATCCGCTTGCTCGATTCTTAATCATTGCTTCAGAACTGGTAAATGATTGGTAAAATGAGTACACTATAAACAGCCAGAGAGAGTTTAGCCTCGTGCCAACGGTTTCTTTGCAAACAAGGACAAAAGCTTATCAGTGGGTCAACGTGTCAAATAAAAAATATCGTTAATACATACTAGTGAAATAAAAAAGTGTTACAGAATTCCAGGTGGAGGTGCACTGGAATGCGAAACATTTGAAGATATGTGGGAGAGGTTTCAAGACTACATAAAACAACATTTCAGCGAGTGGGAAGTACAGTTACCACAGGACGAGTCTGACTGGCTGAATACCTTAGAAATTACGTTTGCAAACATTTATTAGGGTTAGCCATGCGCCCAAAACTTGTTAAAGCACCTAGTGAAGCAAGAAATGTACCAATTGGAAAAAAACGAAAAAAAGGACGGCCAACTAAAGCCAAGAAAGTCTTAATAGTACAATAAGTGTATGTTTCATTTCAGTTTTTGTTTTGTTACTGTTATGTTGATTTTTTTGTTAAAAGAATTATATTGTTTTATTTCCAAAAATTTGTAAGACATAATAAGTATTTTTGCAGTTTTGTTTTGTTAATGTTGTGTTTAATTTTATGCTCAAGAATTATATTGATTTATTTCCAAGAATTCTACACACTTATTCCTATGTCTGCTTTTATAAATGAGATCTAATAAAACATGATAGATTTTTCTTATAAGTGATATTTAGACTAACAAGAATTGAAAAACTTTTAAAATTTAATGTAGTAAAAAATATAGTAAAAATTCTGTATTTTTGCTAGACAAACAGAATTTTTCAACTGCTAAACTAAATAAAACAATGACAAAAATTAAATATCTGGGTGTCGCGTTAGAATTAAATGTGAAATCAAATTTGGTGAACATGTAGCATTTTTACCAAAGAAAAGTTATTTTTAGGAACAAAAATAATATAAGAAATTAGCATGATGTAAATATTTGACTGTCATTTTTAGATTACGTAATATCCTAATTTTGGTGAGCATTTAGTATTTTTTTGTACAAAAAGATTGGAAAAATTTGGTAGCCTGTTAAATACCACGCTTTATCAATTATGATGGTAAAATTTTATTTTCGGCACTAAAAATTATATATTATTAGTTACCAGGTTAATTAAAAAAAATGTCTGAGGTGTCACATGTTACACATGTAGGACTCTCGATTGGAACGAAGTTCCTTTCGTTTTGAAATAAGTATTATAGGATGTATTTAAATAACTTAACAATATTTAAGAGTTAAATGATAAATGAAATAAGTGAAGTAATGCTAATAAAATTGTAATCAATGTTTTTTAAAGTTATGAATATAAACATTTTGTTTTATTTTTGATTAATATATAAATATCAACTTAATTATAAATTTAATCAGTAAATTCAATCTTAGTAACAATTGGTTTATGGTAACTAAACTAAGACACATATATTTGTGATTCAATCTCATGTAAGTTTCTTGAAAAACCTGCATCAATGGTAGTATTGTATTTTGGTGGATCATTGTTAATTCTTAAATCAAATTCATCTAAAAGAAATTCTAACAATGGCTTTGAGTTTTCATTAGAAAAGTTGATATTAAATTCTCCAGCCAAAATAAGTGAAATTTCATGTAAATTTTTGTTATATCTGGTAAGCGTTAATGATACACTTTTAGAATACTCTAGCAGTGCTCTATGAATGAATTCTTGTATATCTATCATTTTTTGATTTGGTGATACGTATATTACTGCCATGATTATGGTAACACCGAATAAGTCGAATAGTATACTCGGCCTACCACCTCTCCGAGCGCTACGCACTATAGCAAAAGTGTCGTGTGGATTTTTGGTGACGCTCGCCTAGCCCCCTTGACAGCGTACCGCACGATAAAGAATAATAATTTAATTATTAGAGAAATTAAGATTTTTAAAATTTATAAATAATACAAGCAAAGAATAACATTTATGAGAAATCGAAAAAATGTTCAATCCCGCAGGATTCGAAACTGCGATTTCTATCTACAGCCGATAACGCCTTACACCACTAGGTCCCGGGCAGGGCCACGGATGATCCTGGCGGTTATCCGGCGTGTTTGAGGATATGTTCATTTAAGTCAAGTCGTGTATAACCCTTTTTTAAATTTCCCCTTAAGCACATATAACATCAATGAGTGAGAGTTTACTTGTCAAATCAACAATTGAAATACTTTTTAGTGACTTCTCTTATATTTTGATTCGGTTAGGAGACCGGGACTATGAATTTGTACTAATTTAATTATTTGAGTTATAACTCATGGGATTTTGAAACTTAAAAAGTAGACAAACAATAAATGACTTCAAAGAAAAATTATTACATCCAGTAGAAATCGAACTTGCTATAGCGCCTTAGACCGCTAGTCCACGGATAAAGGTACCGGTTATTCGGAATGTTTGACCTAATATCTTAAGTCAAGTCGTTAATAGATAAAGATCGCAGGTTGGATTCCTGCCGTATGTAACATTTTTTAAATTCTCTTTCTTTTTAGTCTAAATTTCAAAAATCTAAACAGACACTAAATAACTTATTGTTTAATTGCGAATCAAATTAACATTTTCCATAAACTAAGGGAATGATATAACCACCTTGACAACATTACTCCGAAACCACTACCATTAAATATTTAATACGAATCATACTTCCAACTTCCAATTTAAATTCTAAACTTCACTAAAGGTAACAATTTACAGTGTACCTACTAAGATCCCAGTGCACAGAAGTTTAAAATTTTATAGTTATATTAATATTATTTCATTTGTTACAGGATGGGAGAAAAAGGAGATTGGGAAGAAAACGAACTTAAAACTCCCACCAACTCAACAGTTTATAATATTACAAACCTTGACGCTTATTCAGTATACAGTTTTAGACTGTTAGCAGTGAATTCAATGGGAAGAAGTAAACCAAGTCCACCATCGTTCTATATGGTGACTCTCAGAGAACGTAAGTATTCACAAAAATTTGATATCGTTATCAATCTTTTCCTTTAGAATAAGAGACAAATAACTTTATTCGAAATTTGTACGACCATAAAATCATTTGTAATGTAATTATTTAAGACATCTGATGGAATTTTTGAAACTTAGAAATTAAACATACAAGAAATGACAATAAGATGGTTTTTAAAAAATGTCATATTCGGCAGGCATTAAACCTGTGATCTCACTCTCTACAGCCGACAACGTTTTGGACTGCTAGACCACGGACGCTTCAAGCGGTTAGTCGGCGTTTTTGATCATATCTCAATTCAACTCAATTCGTCTGTAACGCCCATTTAAGCACATGATGTTGATGAAAGAGAAATTATTTGTGAAATTGAGAATTGAAACATCAAATCTTGTGTCGTGTATTGTATTCTTATTCGGTTAGGGGACCGAAACCACAGAGTTATAGTAATTTAACTACTTGAGACATCTCTTGTGCAATTTTTTTAAATTTCGAAACCAAACAATAACTGAAATTAAGGAGAAATTGAAAAAAAAAATATCCAACAGGAATCAAACCTGCAATATCTATCTATAATCTATAGCTCTTTAATGTCATTTCGTGATTGTCTAATTTAATAATAGATCATATAAAATATTTTGAATATATGAGAAATCCAAAATCCGTAGTTACACACTTCCAAGTCTCCAAAGAGCCTTACAACATTATTTAATCTTTTTTTCTGCTTGTTTGTTTATTTTAGATGTTACAGCTCTTATGCAAAAAATACTTTCCAGCATATAAAAATACACGAAACTGGACTATTAAAAAGTTCGGAACTAGACAATTGTTAACTAATTTAACCTTCAAATTTATTGTTTTATTTTGACTAATTTTACCACAACAAAAGTGACATTTTTCTCTCGAGCACGAAAAACGGAGTTTTGTGTTTTTAAACAAATTTAATATTTTAATCCTTTGGAATAATTTATTATTATAATATCTTAAAGATAAACAAAACAAGTATTTTATAATAATAATTTCTTCTTTTAAAAACACTTGTTGTAACTCATTTAAAGTTAAAGTAGCAGAGGAAGACTCTTTCTCCCAAGCATGTCCCAAATATGTTAAATTGGGTACGCATCCAGATTTTATACTGGTAAAGTTATAACAGGAATGTTTACATCGTTTAATTACCTTCTAGTGATATGATGCATCAGAAGAAAATCATTTCCAAAAAAATCAACATAAAAGGTAACAAAATCTAGGAGAATATCATCAATGTACTACGCAACAATTAAGAAGGATGTACATTTCCTTTTTAGCCTTTAGAAAAATTTATGTCCAGATTATAACATATCCCTCTTGGTAGCCTACTCTAGGACTAATAGGTACATTCTACACACCACTAGTTTGGTGTTCGCTAGACTCTCTCACGACCGTGTGGAGGCATTGTGCTAAACCAGTACTCGTAGATAAAGAAAACGCACTTTTAGTCCTTTTCACCACAGGGCTTATAATTTCAGGCAAACAGAATTCGCGTGATACGAGGACGCCTAGAAAAATGTGTTGCAGATCTATGGTTGGAGTCTTCGTCTAATTGTACTTTCATTTACATTGGTTTGTCAGATGTGATGAGGTCGATTTATGATTTCTGATTTTAACAACTGTAGCATGACGATTTCGGAAATAATAAGTTGCAACAATTGAATTGAGGTTAGAAAAATACGTCGCTACGACGAACGTGAACTTCCTCATTTGCCTACTGCTTACTAAACTAACTGATCAAAAACGTTAGGTCTTTTCAAATGCGCCTATACATGTTCGAGCGATAGCCTATTTGCCTTGCCTTGCTATCGCTCGGTGTTACTTGCATACTTGACCGAAAAAACAAACGTGTTATAGCTTATTTGACGCAACTTTTCGTCGCCCACAGAGGGAACCAGTTCCGGGTCATCCGATATGAAATTTAGTTAAGTGTAAAAATATGGCGCACTGGACTATTAAGTATGTGATACTCTTAAACAACATATCGCTCACTTCTGTTTCAATCTATCACATTTTTCAAAACAATGCAAAAAAATTTTGTGGACCATAGTTTAATGGATATAACTAAGTATTATAATAAGATCTATGTTATTTTTGATTTTGATTTAAAAAACTGGTTTGAAAATACTTTACATATTATTTTGTTTGCGTTTAAAATATACATAGGTTAGTTAAAAAGTTTTGAAAGCAAAAATAAAAGACTCTATGTTTTAATGAAATTGGTTTTTTATTCAATATAATCTCCGTCAGCTTGAACACATTTATTCCAATGATTCTCCAATAATTTAATACCATCTCTGTAATGATTTTCCGAAAGTTCTGCAAAATATTTTTCGACGATTGCAATAGCTTCTTCATTGGAAAAAAAACGCTTTGAACTAAGAAATTATTTCAAGTCTATGAAGAGGTAGTAGTCGGAGGGAGCCAAATCTGGTGAATACGGTGGGTGTTCAAGCAATTCGTACTTTATTTTGTTTAATCAAAGAATACAGACGCCCATAGACGCTCATAAGTCGTATTTTAGGTGTACTCTGAAATCCATAGTACCTACCCTGACCACAAGATGGCGAAAGTAGTACGAATTTGGTATTTAATATGACTACCATCAGAAATTGGCAGCAGACGCTGAGAAGCAGTCGGCCGGATCACATTAACGGTGAGATGCACGAAAAATTTTATAAAAATACTAATAATACAATAATAAAATATTAAATACCGACTTCATACTACTTTCGCCATCTTGTGACCAGGGTAGGTACTAGGGATTTCAGGGTACACCTAAAATACGACTTATGAGCTTTTATGGGCGTCTGTATTCTTTGATTTAATTTAGCCATCGTTAACAAACTTGTGTGAATACGTGCTTTGTCTTGATGAAAAATGATTGTTTTTTTTTTCTGTAAACCGGGTCTTTTTTCACTTTTTTATCCAACTGGTCTAAAAGGTTGCAATAATATTCACAGCTAATTGGTTTACCTTTATCAAGATAACTAATCAACAAAACTTCTTTTGTATCCCAAAAAACTGATGCCACAACCTTTTTTACTGATCGTTCTGACTTCACCTGTTTTGGAGTTGAAGAATTAGTTTCAGTCCACTGTAAACGTTCTTGTTTTAGTACCTATAGGATCATAATGGTAGAAAAAAGTCTCATCCATAGTTTAAAACGACACACAAAATTGGTTTTATTCTGCTTAAAATGCTCCAAATTACGCAGAAAAATTTGTTTTGTTTTAGTTTTTGTTCAATTTTTAACTAATTTTCCGATCAGCATTTTCATATGTAATTCTTCGTGTAAAATATGGAGTACTCGTTCATTTGATATGCCTATGCTATCAGCAATTTTACGCTTAGTCAAACTTGGATCTTTACAAACAATATCATAGACTTGCTCAATGATTTCTGGTGTTGTTACACTTTTTTGTCTTCCACTACGCGATTCATCTTCGACACTTGTACGACCACATTTAAACTCTAAACCCCATCAATGCACAATTGGAAATGAAGAAGCAGATTCCTTTAACACGTTTACCATTTTTGTATAAATTTACGTTGTTGATAAACCTTCCAAAACAAAGAGTTTTATCACTGCACGATATTCGGTTTTCTCCATTGTAACAAAAGAAAACTGACGCATCAACTTCAAATGGCTTGTAAACAAAGAATTAATTGACAACCCAATTTTTTTGTGTATTCAAAAGGAACATAAAATACTAAAATAGCATATAAATTTTGATTCTTCTACTGGTTAATAGGTGTCGCTTTCAAAACTTTAACTGACCGTTAATAAAATATCACAATATACTAAAATTTTAGGCCTACTACTTCGATGAACAATCTTTTTCTCTCGAGGAGAATACAGTAATTTTTGCCTTGATATATAAGTAATCTCCTATTTTTAATATATTTTTAAGCTTTTTTGTCTAGGTAATTTTAACAACACGCAAGTGTGTCTGCTCCTCAGTTCAACACTATTTGGTAATATATGACCGAATAGTTGCCTACCTAATTATTTATATTACTTATATTGGTCTATAATCTTTAATGTATGTAAAAGTACTTTCTAATAGATAATTTTCGGTTTTATGCTTATGTCACGGTGAAATGGACCGTTGTATTCTTAAACTCGATCATTATGCGACTATCCGGAAAGAGCCCTAAACTGCCATGATAACCCCTGGGAAAATAGCAACGGGGATTGGAAAATGTTATTCTTTAGAAAGTTTTATACAATTTGACAAACTCCTATAAAACTTTATATAAAACGTTTATGATTCGAAGTCCAATTTAAGATAAGTGTCCAAAAATGCCTTAAAGAAACTTTCAACAGATGTTTTTTCAACATTATTCATTGCAATTTATTTTATGATACAATCGTTTATTAGAAACGTGATTTACTCACCTAGAAATTAACCCAAATTACTGTACATTACACTATATTTACCTAATTCTATATTCGATATCAAATATCAATCAAAAAATTATTATTTTTCATTAAAAACAACACCAAAAGTTGCAAACCTGTTTTCCATATTTCTATATACACGAAATCAAACTTAGTTTTAAATTTTTTTTATTCAAGTTTCTCGATATTCGCCCTCGTGATAGTTTTAATAACCCTAGACCCTTAAATGACCAAAGTTAAGACCCACACCCTTTATCCATTTGGATCATATTTCGATGAAGTCGTAAGTACCTACACTCTCGGTTCCTACGGGTATATCAATAATTAAAATGGATTAAGTAAGATCCAAATTCGATAAATGTTATTGCCGAGTTGGGTCGACAATCGGCAAACGACACGCCGAGCCCAATTCAAAATTTCAAGCGAATGAATTGTGGCGGACTCATAAATAAAGAATTCAAGCATATATGGAGTTTCCTAAACAAAGGAAGTTTCTAGACTCATTGCGAAAGTTGCTAATGAGATTTAGAGTTGTTTAGCTAACTTTTCGTCTTGATAGAGATTTTAGATTTTCAAAACTTTTTTGGAAAATGTATATTGAAGTGATAACTTCTTATTGGAGGGTAACTGATTTTTAGCGTAACGCGTTGAAAAAAGCGTTTATCATAACGCGTTGTTTATCGTTGTTACACGCAGGCTCACTGAAACATAATAATAATAGAAATAGGTAAATATTAATATTAATACAAATATCTTTATTTATTGAAGTGATAACTTCTTATGGGAGGGTAAACTGATTTTAGCGTAACGCGTTGAAGAAAGCGTTTATCATAACGCGTTGTTTCTCGTTGTTACACGCAGGCGCAGTGAAACATAATAATATCATTTCTCTCTCTTTCTCTCTCTATGCTTTTCCCAATGTAAGTTTTAAGTATACGGTATTAATCTGTCACTAAATACAATTCATTACTTTTTGGAACTAAACTGAACTGAACTAAAAAAAATGTAATAGTAAAAACCGTAACGAAAAACCCGTCAAATGAGACGTGCATCAAATACATTCTGGAAGTTATTATAGGTACGTAAGTGGTTCGGTGGTCCATTGGTAGCATGCTCGCCTGCCACGCGGGCGGCCCGGGTTCGATTCCCGGCCGATCCAAACTTTTTTGTATATATCTCTTAACGTTTACCTTTTTTTTTATTTATTTACTCATTTATTCAAATATCAGGTTGTCTAAGAAGAAATGACAGTCTGATTAGCCTAATTTTAGCATAAAAAAGATGTGTTTTGGTGGTTTGATTTGTGATAAATCTTATAAAAATTTATTATAAAGTGTGTTATTAATGTTATTATTGATAATATGGATAAGAATTTAAGTTTTAAGTGTGTATTAAATAGCAATCATGCCGTTCCACGTAAAGGGTTGTTGTATTGCGAATTACTACGTGACTGATTAGAAATTTTGAACTGTCATAGTAAAAAATTTTTGTATCGTAATTAGTGAAAATTATAGTGATAAAAAAAATTTTAGAATTTTCAAAATTTTCAAAATATTTAAATTTATACACATTATCATATTAATGTACATAAAATTTAAGTAATAGACAAAGTTTTTCTCAAGTTAAAAAATTTCAATATTAAATAGTTCAACTTGGATTAGTTGAAGTTATCACTTCTGCCGCGCGTCCTAAGACGCACACGTTTTTTTTTACTGGTTATCTCTGAACGAAAATTTGATCTGTATTTAATGAAATTAGATTCTTTCTGTTGCTTGGTGCCATAATTTACAGTAAATTTAATCATTAAAATTAAATATCAAAATGGTTCTTGAGATCTGGACCATTTTCCGATTTTTTTAATGCGTACCTACATGTTGCTTTACTTCAAATTAAAATGTTTTATTGACTTTTTCTTATGTTTTTTAATTATTTTGGATATATTTTGCTGCATATTTTTTAAGTTTCAATTTTTTTTCATCCTTTGTGTATTTTTTATTTTACCCTAATATTCCAGAATTACCGATTTAGAACTACAGATTCTTGTAGGTCAATGAAATTTTCTTCTTGGAACGTCAGTCTATGTTTAAGGGTATTTACATTGCTACTTTAATTTTTGCTGAAATTCTTTTATGAAAAACAGTCTTTTTAATATTCTTTCTTTAAGATTGCCAAGCGAGAACATCGCGACGCGACGGCGCGAAATCAAGAAAAATGCAAGAAAGAATTCGATAATTAATAGTTCTACTAAACGTAGCCTCACACTCGAGTAAACAACTGGTTAAGCTCTATCTCCTCACGGCTGCACTACCAATGGCGTACCTACCTACCTACACAGAATGTTGTTAATAGCTTCTCCATTATCTTCTAGCAAACCAAATGAAATTCTATAAATTGTATAATTTTAATGTATTTAAATATCCTCCTCAACTTCTTTGTGGCATCAAATTCTACGTTCTTCTATGGTCCCATAACATTAAAAAATAATTAAAGATAAGTTTAAATGGCACTTTTTATTTTATTTTACTAAAGTTGATTTTGACAGATTTTTGGAGGGCCGTCTTTTTAATCTAAAAATACCGATTAAATACAAACACGAAATGTGGCTCTCCAAGAATGACCGAGGAGGGAAAGCGATCCCAAGTATTATATGATCGTATATACATATGAAAAAGATCATAAAAAAGAATATTGTTAATCTTAAAATTTGTTTATTTTCTTTTATTAATAATACCCATCATTTTAAAGGAAATATGATAAACCATTCATTAGTTAGGCTGGTAAAATCGTTAGGCTCGTTGAATCGTTCTTTTAAATTTTCGGAGGTACCTATTAAATGCTTTCTGCGTATCCGTCTTTAAAAAAGCTTTCGACAACCAGATTACATTTTTTTCTTTAAATAAGAAGCAGTCGCAGCAATGCGAAGTTGACAAAACTGACAAACGACGTTGACACCTGTCAGAGTGCCAATGCTTTAGCAATATCTATGATTGTTTCAAAACTGAGGTTATGTTCAATTTTTATGCTGGTGGCAGCTAGGATCTTCTAACCGCAAACAGTAAAAAATAATTACAGTTGATAGATTGCAACATCTCAGGTCTTTTTGGCATTCTAAAGTTCACCTTCTTTACAACGATACATCATACGTCTAAATCCGTTTGGCAGTTGACGAGAAAATCGCCCTAATGTCGTTTTGATACTTATTATTAAGGTTCTAACAATTCTTACTAGTCTACAGCTTTACAGCCATAGGCTATACGTCCAAATCCGTTCGACCGTTTACGAGATTCTTTTGATACTTCTTACCACCTAACAGCTCATCTCACTTACAACGCTACGCCATACGGCCAAATCCGTTTGGCGTTTCAAAGATCAATAAACCGGCCAGAACATCTGTCCTTACTTAAATCTCGTCCAAATTCTCTTTTTTACTTGATTTTTTTGTTGCTCTGCTGCGTGATCGTGACACGTACCACAAAAACCTGTAAACTGAGCTTACTATTGTTTCGATAGTAATAACTTAAATTTCTTCTTTCCCTCAATTTTAGTTATTTCCCAACTGGGGTTTCTCTGTTCATAGTTAGTACCTGGATGGCCGAGATGGGCTCGTAAAACACCTTATTAATTATTAGGACATCTCTGCGCGTAAGCCGAAATTATTATACCTTAACCATCTTATGTGCGAAAATGATTTTGGGTGAAAAAATCGAAAAAAACAATTTTCCCAGATGTGGTAACCAGCTAGACAAATTTTTGCCAGTGTGCACCTATATTTCAAATTTCAACGAAATCGTTAAAGCTATTTTCGAGAACCTACGGCAATACATGCAGTTGCTCACTTAATATTATAAGATTCACCAAACCAAACAGAATCTGAAATAAAGAATCTCTAATCTGGCCTGCGAATGTTTTTTGAACTTCTTCTTTGGTTTAAATATGGTGTTTTGTTAAGAAATCATTAGTATTTAATATTTTGTCATGTTTTTATAAATTATTTTTTAGTACCTACTTTTACAATAGTTTTCAAACAATTGTATGTGTATTTTATACACCAATCAGTATCAAAGACTTATGGTTATCTTGCAGTTTGTTTACTGATTCAAAGTAATATGTTATATTTTAACTAGTTTAATAGATTAGTTAAATAGAACGTGGTTGGCATATCCCGCGTTGTCAAACCTCTTTGTTTAAAATAAAAAAAAAATATAATTACTAATACAGTGAGCATAAGACACGATTTTATTAATAAAATATGAAAAAAACCTCAACGCTGACACTGTTTTCTGACTTCCGTGAATTGTTGGGAGAAAAGATATGCTGGTATTTTTCGCGAGGGATCAGCTTCAATTTAACAAGATTAATACTGGTAGTTGTCTTGTTGGAAACTGCCAATTGATTTATTACCATACTACGGTTCATGTGGTTTGGTGGTCCTTATCCAGCAAACATTACAATTTGAAATTACTACAATTGAATCTATTGCTGTCTGAACGTATTCTCCGATCTGAAATTCAGAAGATGCAATAATGTCATATGCAAATTGCAACTTCATATTATCATTTCATTTCAAATTCTCTTTTTGGTTAGTTTATCCGGCAGACATTTAGAATTAAAAATTTGTATACGTCCTGTCGACATATACTCTAACATTAAGTTGGAAAGTTTAAAAAACAAAGGATTTATACACAAGAAACAATTGTTAGAGAACAGATAGTTATATGGTTAATATAAACAGAAATCCACAAAAAAAATGATTTTTGCTATTAAATATGAAATTGTTAATATTTGAGGAATGAATTCAAGCAACGCGTAATCTGTGTGATTTATTTTTCAGGCCATAATAACACCTCCCATATAATCCATTAGGTTGTCTTTTTGTTTTAAAATTGTTCAGTAATGTTCACGTTATTATGACCTCACTTCAACACGTACAATACATGAGAATACTGGCAACAAAGTTGCAGAGTTAACATTTAGGTAAATTATGTCCGAGCTAATATTAAAAATTAATTGAGCTTTATGATAGATACATTTTATGAAGTGTAGAAAAAATCCTTTGTAATTATTTTTATACGTTTTTAATTATATCTTTAAGAGAAGAACAATTAAAAAACTAATTACCATTATTGAAACTGTTAAGTAAAGGTACAAAAGGTACGAAAAATGGAAAAAAACATTAAAAAAAACAAATCAGCAATTATGTACTTGATAGTTGAGTTTGATTCCATTTTCAGGAGAAATGTGTTTATACACCAATAAACTGTAAACTATTGTTTTACCTAAAGTATTTTAGAAACAGACTATTATAACTATAAAGAATAATGAAAGTTTGAAATGAAATTGTTTAGATCTGTTTCTATCCTATTGAAATTACAAAGATAACAGTATTTTTAAACAATCAAAATAAACCAGTGAAGGTAAATACAAGTGATTTTGCGACAAAGAAGATGGTGAAACATTATTTTAATTGGTTCATAAATTTGAAACTAATATTGTTTTATTTTTATTTTCAGCTCCTACAGGTGCTGTAACTATAACAAACGCAAAAAATGAATCATCAAAATCCGTTTACGTCAGCTGGCTGCCACCACCAATAAACACAATCTCAGGAGAATTTCTTGGTTATCGAATTTCCTACAAACCTAGAACATCAGGAGTAAACAAAGAAATTTATGTACGAGACGCAAAAGCTACGGTAAAGATGTTCTAAGTATTTATATTTACAAACTAATTAATAAAGAACACAAATCTATATTACAAAACACACCTTAGACATGATAATTATATGAGATACCATTGTTGCAAACATTCTCAATACCCACACTATTTGGTTTATATATCCCTTTAATTTTACTTTTAAACATTTTTATAATACATGTGATTGCCCTTACTTAATCTACCCGACCACTTAAAAGCTTTAACCATATCTGAATTGAATAAAAGATGTCGATTAAATGTTACAATCCTTCATAAAATGTTATGCTTAGGAAGCAACTTGCGGAAGAACATCTCGTACTTTACGATATACCGTAAATCTTTTTATTGTGTAAAATCTACTTTTTTGTACTTGTTACCATTGAAAATTCATGACTTGTTACGCAACGACAGGAAATGAGAACCAAAAGAATCAAGGATATTTAGAAACCACGTATGTATAAATCTGTACTTCCTAATAGATTACCAGTCACTTGGGAGCACTTGTAAACGTTGTAAAACTCAACCCTCGCATACAAAATTAGATATTTAATTGTGTATTACTCAACTTAATATCTTATTTGCAAACTTTTTATTCTTAATGTCTTTGAGTCGTGAAAATAATAAATAAGTTTGCAAGTAGGTACAGAGTTCTAGTTTTAGGTTTTTTAAAGCAACCGAGGAGTAAATAAAAAAAAATATTACTTGAGCTTGTTACCACCTCTCGTTATCCTCTCCGTCACCTACACTTTTCTTTATCGCTCCTGTTTTATTTCTCTCTATCTCTCTCTCTAATTTATAATCTTGAAGTGATCACCAATGACTGTAAGTAATCACATATATTTACAAAGAATTGTAAGCGATCATATATTATTAACAAAAATCACAAATGCTCGAAAATAATTTTAAGCGATCACCAATGATTACCTACAAGCGATTAAAAATGATAACCATTGATTGCAAGTGAATGCAGGTAATCACAAGTGAATGCAGTCAATCACAAGTAAATGCAGGTAATCACAAGTAAATGCAGGTAATCACAAGTGAATGCAAGTGATTGTAAATGATAATAATTGATCAAAAATTATTACAATTGCTCACAAGTGATTACAAGTGGTTGAAGGTGACACAACTAATTGTAAATGTTGAAATTGATTAAAAGTTATTGCAAGTAATCACAAATCATTACATATGGCTGCAAATAATCATAAATGATCATAAGCAATCACATATATTCACAAAGAATTGTAAGCGATCACAATATTATTAACAAACAATCACAAATGCTCGAAAATAATTGCAAGCGGTTACAAATTATTAACAAACGATAACAAATGCTCACCAATAATGTTAAACAATCACCAATAATTACAAGCGATCAAAAATTATAACCAGTGATGGCAAGTGATCACAATCCGTTACAAGTGAATGCAGGTAATTACAAGTGAATGCAAGTGATTGTAAATGTTTAAAGTTAATCAAAAATTATTACAAGTATTTATTATTGGTCACAAGTGATTGGACGTGATTAAAGGTGACACAAGTATTTGTAAATGATGGAAATTGGTTAAAAGTCATTGTAAGTAATCACAAATCATTACAAGTGACTGTAAGTAATCATAAGTGATTAAAAGTTTTAAATAATCCAAAGTGATTTAATACACATGTATCGCATTTTATTAGATTTAGATATTTAAATGTACCTACTTTATAGTCTCTCTACGCCAAAAATTACAATAAAAGATTTGCTTCCATCTGAACTTTGTTTATTTATATATATATATGAATAATGGTATAGTGACTGGTTCAATATAACGTGAAGTCAATAGTGGAGTTGCAGTCAATGTTATGGCCAATGTAAATAAAGAAAACTCTTTTATTTTTGTCAAGCTTTCGAATTTATTTAATTCTTTTTCAGGACATCTATAGTGAAGAAAAAATTTTTTATATAATAAAAATTTTTTATAATGTTTTATATGTGTCAACTTACTAATACGTGAGGTTATGAAAGAAGCTGCGAATTCTGTTTGATAAAATTAAAGTAAATCATACTATTAAAATACATAAAAACATATATGTTTAAAACTTATTATTTGATTGACTTTTAATATGTCTTCAATATATATATATATATATATATATATATATATATATATATATATATATATATATATATATATATATTGATATGGATTTTTCTTCATGGTGCACATTCTTTCAGTGAAATGTTGGAACGTGTTCATGATTTTTAAATCGGTTGTCTTGATTAAGTATTTTTTTTTATATTGGATTTGTTTTTGTTTAGATTATAGGATGTTATGTTGTTAGGAGATTGTTGTTGATTAGATTGTCATTGAATTAATTTTTGTAAAAGTCAGATAAAATAAAACTATTGTAAATAAAAGCATTTGAATTTAAATTAAAATAAAAACATAGTAATAATAAATAATTAAAAGAATAAGAAAATACAAAGAAACCAAAACTTGAAAGATACAGAAAAGCAGAGAGTTGGAAATTTTAAGAGAGCAGAAAGGTGATAGATAAATAGAAAGGCGGTAGCAAGAAGGAGTTGGAAAGTTGTAGGAAGAGGAAGGTATAAAGAATTAGTTGAGCAGCAGAAAGGTATTAAATAGATGGAAAGGCAGCAGTAAGAAGGAGTTGGAAAGTAGTTGGAAGAGGAAGATATAGAGTAAGAGTGGAACAACGGAAGAAGAAAGTTTTAGACAGAAGCGAAAGAATTTTTTTTTATCTTAATAATTTTTGTAATTTATTTTTAGGACAATCAATTTAAGAATTCTTGAATCCACGACCGATAATTTTATTGAAAGTGGGTGTTCCGGAAGGAGGATCCATTTCAATTGGCGCCCAGAAACGTGTGGCTGCTTCGGCACTGAGGGTAAGAGATTTTTCTTAACTGTTAGGTGTCAAGCTTGCTTTATTAAAAACAAAGTGTGTGATTCTGGAGTAAAAGATTAGATAAATTATAAATAGTTGTATGAAATTAAGAGGGGGAAAGGATACTACAGATAGAATGTTAGAGCAAGGGGATAATATTGATAATCAGGAGAGTCAGGAGGAGGCTCAGGATAGTCAGGGTATTCAGGGAAGTCAGGGTAATCAGGTTGGACAGGATAGGCAGGATAATCAGGGTAATCAGGATAGTAAGATAGGGGATAGAAGGGATTCATCATGGGAACAAATGATGGAAATGTTAAAAAATATAAACAAGAATATGGATTCTATGAAAAAAGAAATAAAACAAGATATAGAAGCAAATAACAAAAATATTGAAGCAATAAATTCAAATATGGATACAATGAAAGAAGACATGAACAAAAATAAAGAAGAAATAAACAAGAATATGGATACTATAAAAAAAGAAATGAACAAGAATATGGATGTAATGAAAAAAGAAATAAAACAAGACATGAACAAGAATATGGATTCTATAAAAAAAGAAATAAAAGAAGAGATGAACAAAAACATAGAAACATTTAAAGATGAGATGAGGAATCAAATGGAAACAAACAAACAAAAATTGGAAGAAACAAAGAAAGAAATAAGAACTGAAATAATAGCGAGAATAACGGAAATAGAGGAGTTACAAGAAGTAAAAATTGAGAGTAACAAATAAAAAAAATAATATTTGTGCTAAATTACAATTTCCTTTTGAGGGACCATATGAAATTGTGAATGAGAATGAGGGAAATAGTTATATACTTAAAATTATTGGAAGCGAAGAAATTCGTGGAATGTTTAATGTTAATGATTTATTTTTGTATGAAAGTTAAAATTGAAATATTTAAAGTTAAAGCTTGACAACTGATGGTGAGGAAAAATTTCCTACTGAAAGGAAATTTGATTTGGCAAGGTGAAGTAATTCACCAAGTCAAATCAAATTTGGGGGAAATTGATATGGATTTTTCTTCATGGTGCACATTCTTTCAGTGAAATGTTGGAACGTGTTCATGATTTTTAAATCGGTTGTCTTGATTAAGTATTTTTTTTTATATTGGATTTGTTTTTGTTTAGATTATAGGATGTTATGTTGTTAGGAGATTGTTGTTGATTAGATTGTCATTGAATTAATTTTTGTAAAAGTCAGATAAAATAAAACTATTGTAAATAAAAGCATTTGAATTTAAATTAAAATAAAAACATAGTAATAATAAATAATTAAAAGAATAAGAAAATACAAAGAAACCAAAACTTGAAAGATACAGAAAAGCAGAGAGTTGGAAATTTTAAGAGAGCAGAAAGGTGATAGATAAATAGAAAGGCGGTAGCAAGAAGGAGTTGGAAAGTTGTAGGAAGAGGAAGGTATAAAGAATTAGTTGAGCAGCAGAAAGGTATTAAATAGATGGAAAGGCAGCAGTAAGAAGGAGTTGGAAAGTAGTTGGAAGAGGAAGATATAGAGTAAGAGTGGAACAACGGAAGAAGAAAGTTTTAGACAGAAGCGAAAGAATTTTTTTTTATCTTAATAATTTTTGTAATTTATTTTTAGGACAATCAATTTAAGAATTCTTGAATCCACGACCGATAATTTTATTGAAAGTGGGTGTTCCGGAAGGAGGATCCATTTCAATATATATATATATATATATATATATATATATATATATATAGATTGCACCTATCAAACACTACAGAACCCGCATAGTCAGAGAAGCCCTCGAAATAGAGAGAACCAACAGCCTCAACAAAAGAGACGATGCACAAAACATCTCCAACACTTGGAAAAGTCTCCTCAAAAGACAATCTAATCCAATTACCCGAGCAGAACAAAAATCCTTGGAGAATACACAGACACGGGCAGAACCAATAAGAAACACACACGCAACAAGGACAGCCGTACCCATCCAGGCCCAAATGCAGTCAGGAAACAATCGGCGCGGTCAACGACTTTTGGTAGAGGAAACGTCAACACCTGAACCGCACCCCCCACCAATTACAGAACAGCGATATAATCTGCGCCGCCGCCGACACGTATAAAAGCAGCAGCACAGGACCACGCAGCTCATTCCAAGTTTAGCAGCCGCAAAGGAAGCATCACTTGAAAATGCCAGCTGAGATGTTGGCGAAACGTCGTGAAGACACAAACAATCAACGGATTGAAACCCGGAACACCACTACTGTTCATTCTACCATCCGTGAAACACTACATCATAACATAGTACACCTCTACGGGGAGGAGACCTTCAGAACAACAAAACGCTTCGAAACACTAAGGTCCAAAATCACAACTTTATGTTGCGACATAACATTTCTAATAAGATGCCGCGACAACAACGTTCTGCCTACGTGTACCAAATTGACTTACCACCTAAGAACAAAAAGAGCAGAAAATATCATAAGAAACACGAGCAAGTCTCTTCTAAGAGAACAAATTCGAGAAAAACGGCGACAACTTGCCCAAACAGAAAAAGCAGCCTACGATCTACATCTGCAACTGAGTAAAGAAATTCACCCGTTACTCTGGCAAAAAGTAGATGAGTTATCAACCTGGAGGACAGAAACAGACTTCAAGAACAGAACCGACAAACAGAAAAATAAATTTGCCCGACTTCAGAAGAAAACCGAACCAAAATTAGAGCCACTCGATATCAATAAAGTGGTTAAAAACCTCTCTGACTACCAACTCTCAGAGGAAGAGAAACACATCCTCAGCAAGGGTTTTAACTTTGCAGTGACACCGAAGACGATCCCAACAGAGGACATAATCGCGAACATCGAAGCAGCATTAGACCAAAAGCCGGACGATGAGGCCGAAATAATACGTCAAGACGTAGCACGTATTCTCAGGACCAGCAAACCACCAAAACCGAACATAAAACCGTCCGAAATGAGAGCCCTCAACAATCTAAAGGCAAACAAAGACATCACTATATTGAAAGCGGACAAGGGAGATGTCACAGTGGTGATGAATACGGAAGAATATAGAACGAAAATGGCGGACATACTCCAAGACGACACATACAAAAAAGTTGCAAGAGACCCAACAACATACCTAGAGAAGACAACAAAAGATAAAATCAAAGCCGCCAACCTTGGGGCAGAAATCGAGGCTCGCATAATTCCTCGGGAAAAAGCTAGCAGATGCCCTAAACTATACGGGTTGCCAAAAATTCACAAGGAAGGAGTGCCATTAAGACCAATCGTTAGCGCTATAGACTCACCAACTCAACAACTCGAAAAATATCTTGCAGAGATAATGCAGCCAACCAGCGAGGAAGCAGATTCCTACGTCAAGAACTCAGAACACCTGACAAATATAATTAAAAACCTAAAACTACACAAAGATGACCTCCTAGCCAGCCTAGATATCAAGTCGCTTTACCCAAGCGTACCAATTGACGAGGCCCTAGACCAAATAGCTATAAATGAAGATTTCCCAAGACACATCATCGAACTTGCAAGACACTGTCTGAAGAATACGTACTTCTCTTATGAGAACAACTTGTATAGACAAACAGAAGGCGCCCCCATGGGATCCTCACTATCACCAGTAATCGCCAACCTCTACATGAAGTACTTCGAAACCAATGCACTAAGTAAAGCTAAAATGAAGCCAACCTTTTGGAAACGCTACGTGGACGACATCTTTATCATATGGCCTCATGGAAGACCCAATCTGGACATTTTCCTTGATGAACTAAACAACATCCACCACCGAATACAGTTCACGTTAGAAGTTGAAGAGAATGGCCAATTGCCTTTTCTGGACCTACTTATTACAAGAAACAATGACCTTACAATTGATTACACAGTATACAGAAAACCTACACACACTAATAGATATCTGAATGCTAGATCTCATCATCACCCTTCCCAATTGCAATCGGTAGCCAGTACACTGATATCCAGATCTATACGCCTAACAAAAACAACGAACCGACAAGAAGAACTCCAAACCATCACAACCGCCCTAAGACAAAACGGATACCATGAACACACAATCAAAAAAGCACAAAAACAAGCCACGAGACCAACAACAAATAAGGAAGAATATGACATGTCCAAACCAAAAACTAAACTGCCATATATAAAAGGTGTAACAGACGTGATTGGAAGGATCCTAAGAAGGCATGACATTTCCACAATCTACAAACCGCAGACTACCTTACACAAAATAATAGGCAATCCAAAAGACAAAATACCTTTAGAAAACCAAGGCGTATACAGCATCCCGTGCAGTAACTGCGACAAAGAATACATCGGACAAACAAATAGAAGAATCTCAGCCAGAGTACAGGAACACCAGAACAACATCAGAAATAAGCAAACGACATCAGCCCTTTTTCAACACCACCAGGAAACGGGCCACACAATAAACTTCCCAGAAACAAAACAGATTGCACCTATCAAACACTACAGAACCCGCATAGTCAGAGAAGCCCTCGAAATAGAGAGAACCAACAGCCTCAACAAAAGAGACGATGCACAAAACATCTCCAACACTTGGAAAAGTCTCCTCAAAAGACAATCTAATCCAATTACCCGAGCAGAACAAAAATCCTTGGAGAATACACAGACACGGGCAGAACCAATAAGAAACACACACGCAACAAGGACAGCCGTACCCATCCAGGCCCAAATGCAGTCAGGAAACAATCGGCGCCGTCAACGACCTTTGGTAGAGGAAACGTCAACACCTGAACCGCACCCCCCACCAATTACAGAACAGCGATATAATCTGCGCCGCCGCCGACACGTATAAAAGCAGCAGCACAGGACCACGCAGCTCATTCCAAGTTTAGCAGCCGCAAAGGAAGCATCACTTGAAAATGCCAGCTGAGATGTTGGCGAAACGTCGTGAAGACACAAACAATCAACGGATTGAAACCCGGAACACCACTACTGTTCATTCTACCATCCGTGAAACACTACATCATAACATATATATATATATATATATATATATATATATATATATATATATATAGTAGAAACATGCAGAACTGTACACAGCAGAAACATCTCTCATAAAAGTGATATTAGAAATAATAAAATTAATGCTTGTGCACTAACAGAACATGCAATCAAAAATAATCATAGTTTTAAATTTGAAGAAACAAAAATTTTAGAAAGAGAAAGGAACCATAAAAAAAGATTATTCTTAGAAATGACACACATTGATAAAAGGCAAACATGTATTAATAGAAAATCAGATATAGAAGGGCTGAGTAATATTTATTGTTACATTCTATCATTTCAAAAATTAATATAAATAAATTTAACATATAAAGTTCTGTATTTCACGAATATAGTAAGTTACTTGATATAATAATAAAATCTAAATAAATTAATCATTACAATGTTTTGCTTTCCTACTGTGTTAAAATAAATACCATAGATACATAAAAAAAACATACATATATAAAAAAGAAATTGAAGACATATTAAAAGTCAATCAAATAATAAGTTTTAAACATATATGTTTTTATGTATTTTAATAGTATGATTTACTTTAATTTTATCAAACAGAATTCGCAGCTTCTTTCATAACCTCACGTATTAGTAAGTTATCACATATAAAACATTATAAAAAAATTTTTCTTTACTATAGATGTCCTGAAAAAGAATTAAATAAATTCGAAAGCTTGACAAAAATAAAAGAGTTTTCTTTATTTACATTGGCCATAACATTGACTGCAGTTCCACTATTGACTTCACGTTATATATATATATATATATATATATATATATATATATATATATATATCCAAAGATGATACATAAAGTATCTAGTGCCTTACTGTGAAAAGTAATAATTTCAGTTTTGAACTGAAATGGTGTCGGTTAGAAATTTCTAACACTTTAAAAGACACCATTTCAGTTCAAAACTGAAATTATTACTTTTGACAGTAAGGCACTAGATACTTTATGTATCATCTTTGGACATTCTTAGACTGTCACAAAACGCTTTGTTCGTTTTATATATATATATATATATATATATATATATATATATATATATTATATAGATACTTTGTTTATATTTTATATACTAGCGTCTATCTATCTTTAAACTTTTTATTAAATTAATGTTTGTCCACGACTGTTCTACAAAACGTTCATTATACTAGTGCTTCATAAAGAATAATAGTACGTATTATTCATTAGTGAATAATGGTTCAAACTTTATAAGAGAATAACTCATATTAGACAAATTTTATATTTTCCTTTGACATTTCAATCCGTATTTATATGTCAATGGTGAAAACAAACAAAACATATGTATAAAGAATCGACCTACCTTTTACCACTACATCTAAGCTACACACTTTAATCTTTAAATTTAGATCGTAGTTAGTGTAAGTCATATACATTTGAAACTTCAATTACATTAATTAGAGCGTAAATTAAGAATTTTAAAGTTGTGATTATAGCAATTGTGTCGTGGACAAAGTATAGTATTCTATTCGTGTATAATGGCTATTATTCACTCAGATGATTTACAACACTCGCCTGTGGCTCGTGTTGTAAACTTCATCTTCGTGAATAATAGCTACCATTATACGCTCGTTGAATAATATACTATTATTTATTTTCTCCACCCCCTATAAACACCCAATATCGCATAATTATTGCCGTTTATTTACATATTCCTTAAGCATTAGCCCGCGTCTTATTTAAGATTTAGTTAGAATTAAATCTTGTCTGGAATCAATTCCCAAATTCAACTTAACCTACATTTATACCGTTTAAAATAAATATACAACAATTACCCCAGCCTTCTTCAGATAAATTTCATACAACTATAAAACCCAATTGTTTTTTTAAATTAGTTTTTTCTAATTTTTAAATACTTTAAATGCATTTCAGTAATATCGAATATTGATTTTATTTTAAGAAATTTGGTAAAATGATTCTGGTGTTTTGCGGATTTAAAAAATTACAAATTTATAACAAAAATTGTAAAATTTATGGTACAAACGTGGATTTCCTTTGGTTGGTGATACAACTTTAACGCCAAAACGACGATTTTCATTACATCCGATCGCAAGTTATATTGCAATTTTCTCCGACAATAAACGCGATAAACATTGATAAACTTATTTATAGCAGTTGCAAGTTATACTGCAACGTTTCTCGATGTTTATTCAAAAGTCGAATTAAACCACTCACTGGTCCCTGAAATCAAAGAACAATTTTTAACAAAAAAAAAATATGTAACTTTACCA
>CAXIIO010000505.1:0-87396 GCA_964028335.1 Altica lythri
AATGACCAAGGTAAATATAAAAAAGGAGATGTGGTAGTCCTAGAATGATCAATGAGAGGAAGCTTAGCTTTTTTGAGGTGTTAGGTACTTAACCGAATACCTCTACATGTGAATAACATGACGTAATAAAAAGGAAATAATATTTAAATTTGTTTATGTTAAAAATTAATATCGTGTCAAATGTATAAATCGTTGGTAAAAAAGGTTCAGTAAACATTAAAATTTGTTGTGTGACCTTGATTAATATCCTATTCGTTTTTTTATTGATTTTATTTGTTGACACTTTTTTTATAATTTTTATTACCAAACTATCAAAACTATCGAAAGTATCGAAATGTTGTTGAGAGTTACCTATTTTCAGTTAGCGAACTGTTTGAACAGCAAAACTTAAGGTTATCGTGGGTATAATACCAATGGATCTCATTGTCTAGAAAAGCGCAAATATCTTCGAAAATAATGGATTTTGTTTGTTTCGGTACTATACGCACTATATAAGATAAGCCAGAGACAAACTGTATATTTATTGCGGACAACTGTACAAGACGGAGCACATCATCTTCGTATACCAGAAATGGCACAGATAAAGGTCGAAAGCGGAAGCCAAAATTGGTGTTATGGGCACGGAGACGGTCATTAAGGAGATGATAGCAACTGGACCAGCATGAGAAGTTGACCTTTGCGAGGAGGGTCAAGAATGAAAGAACAGGAAGAAAGGTGATGATAAGAAAGGGGTGTCCTGTAAGTTGCAAGAAACCGGATCTCCCTGTGCTGGAAGTAGTAACGGGATAATCAAAATAAATAATAAAAAAACGGATCAGCTATACACCTTGTATTCTTCCCATTACGTAGTTTTGCATGTATCGCAATTAACACCTAAACAACCTTAAACCACATGTTAACAACATTATCATTCGTTAGTCATCTTATAGTAAAAAAATTTAAAAATAAAGGTTAATAAAAATAATACGGTTCTGCTGCTTGTCCCATCGTATAGAAGCAAATACATATTTTCTAATTTTGGTGTAGAGTAGACAAAAAAAGTGGTTTTATTGGTATACGGAGTTAGCAACTCGTCCTACACTACCTGGATAGGGTAAACCTCGTTCCAGGTGCATCTAAAGTTTTTTCCTTTTTTGCCACTTCCTGTACCAATGTAATGTCGACAGACGATCCCGGTTAAAAACGGCACAGACAAATTATAACCAAAAAAGAGAGTAAGATAACGTTGTTTCAGTTTTTTGAGTTTATATCACCCGCCGCTCTGAGCGTCACTCGCCATAAGAAAGCCATACGATACAAAAAGTTAGTTTTTTTTTATTTTTAGTTATATGTGTAGAAATAAATTTCACTTAGAAATTTATAAAAGTAATAATAGAATCTATGGTTGTAGTAACGGATATATTAACTTTCTTAAAAATGCGTTTTTTACGTTTAACAAATGTAGCGATTGTTTACAAATTAGTAAAGATTTAAATTAATTAAACAGCGAAGAAAGTGAACATGGTGTTTTTTTAATTTATAAATTAACGAAAATGTACATTAAGTTTAGTACATAAAGGATATTTTTTGCATATATTTTATCTATTTTCTCTACTCATGAAAAAACTTTTTTTCTACAAGCATGTGTAAAACAACACTTTCCCGCACGCATTTTAATTCAGAAAACATCTCTTTCCCTAAGTTTTTTTCCCGCACGCTTTTTTTTTAATTAATTGAATATGTTTTCCGATAACCTTTTTGACAAATTAGTGTATTATTACCTTTATCTTGTTGGACTACATACAAATAGTAAAAAAAAAAGTGAGAGGTGTCAAAGGACACCCGGATGGAACGAAGTTCCTTTCGATTAATTAGTGAAGGAATTGTAATTTGTAAACACAACAGAGAGTTTGTATATACATAAGCATTTATTATCGTCTGTATAAAATCTCTACTTACCTAACTCTATCAACAATATCCGGAACTTGTGCAGAAACATTGTCAGGATACATTATTGTTTTTATTTTCTATTATTTTAACATTTATTATCTACAAAAAACCTGTATTAACAAAGTCGCGACACTACTACACTGTTCAAAGCAAAATAGAAAAAAAAAGTAAAAAAATTGCAGTTTTTCTGCTCGCTATAATGTTTGCAATTGGGGACGAAACACATCACCATTTTTACTGCAACAGAATACTATTTAATAGTTAAAGAATACATAATTTATTACGAGATTACCATAATAAAATTTATAAACTTTGAAACAAAACATAACCTCAATTCCACTAAAATGCATATAAAATTTAAACACTTACACTAACTTTCAATGTTTATTCACTATCACAAATTGGATACAATAGGTCGTATGAAAAGTGTCCGGAAAACGTTAAGATTTTTGATTAGAAACCACTACAAGTAATAGAAAAATCTTTTATGGCATTTTCAATGCAAATATGTTTTGTAGTTTTGTGTTTTGTTTAGAAAGATTTGTAAGCTCCTCCCATAGCTGACGTCACACTTTTCTATGCATTGTAATATATCTATCTATGAGAGAGAGGAAGAGAGAGTTATTTATTTTTTGGTCTGTGAGAGAGAGAAACATGCGTTGTCGGTGCATTGTGTCGGTGCATAGTGTCGTGACAAATTTTGGTATGAATTTTTTTAGGCTAGCTCCTAGCGTCAGCGTAACTGTTCGTAACGCGCGAAAGGGAACTTCGTTCCAAAAATTAATAGATTAGTTTACATGAAAATAGGGATTTTTAAAATGTTTGTTTTTAAAAAAATCATAATTTATTAAATCACCCCTGTAAACCTTACTCAAAGCAACAACAAACTCACCTGTTTAAGTAGGGTTGCTATAGCTACAGTCGTGTAAGATTTAATTGTCACAATCGCATCTTTTTAAATATCTAAATAATTTTCGAGGTGATTTTGCTTGTAGAAAAAATATTGATCCTAACTCTTGCGGAACTTAACTTTCCCGCACTTAACTGCTTGCCCGAACTCCACTTCGCGTCGTTCGGGCATCGGCAGTTCGCGTGCGAGAAAGTATAACTTTCCGCACTTGTTAGGATAATAACTATTTTTAAGAAAAAATCTTTATGTACACAAATCTATTGTCTACATTTCGAAAAGAGATTTTTTTCTAACTTATATTTCATTAAACCTTAATCTATTCCTTGTCACACAAAAAATTAACTCATGACATAATACACCTTCACAATTAAAAAAAATAATTTGTCCTTTCGCAACTACTCTGCTCGCCAAAAAAATCGAGACAAGCAATTTTTAGCACCATATTTAACTTGTAGTAACTTTTGAAATAAAAAATATTTTTAGCTGTGGATTTCGGTATGCTAAAGCCCATTTCGTCTAGATGACATGGTGCAAAATGATTTTTGAAAAATACTCAAATGTTAATGGTATGTTCAATGAACAGATGCAAAATTACAAAAAGTTTAGAGGTGTGTCATTCCGGTAATATTTTTTTTCGCATTTAATCATAGGTCATTAGCAAAGTAATATCGATATCTCCAGACGTTTTTGCCAGTTTTTTTATTACAGCCCTTTAGCCCCAGAGACACTACTAAACAAAAAATGTGTCAAAACTTTGCTACCAATATCTTTAAAACGCTGTAACTTGAAAACGGCTTTACCGATTTCGACCAAGTTTTCACATTCTGAAAGCTTATTTTCTTTTTTTATTCTTTTTTATTACCTAACCGCTTAATTGGTAAATGGCCATTTCTATAAAATACAGGGGTCAAACAAAAGGTAAAGATAAAATTGCACAAAATATGGCTATTGTTCGTTTTAACAATTGGGCTGTACGTTGTTGTTTGGTTTGAAATTTGGTCAATATGCAGTTTCGGTCAATACCTCTGAACGGTTTTTTTACTTTTTCGATTAGTGCCTTTTCGCCACAGATACGCTACCAGGCT
This sequence comes from Altica lythri, assembly GCA_964028335.1. Lineage (NCBI taxonomy): Eukaryota > Metazoa > Arthropoda > Insecta > Coleoptera > Chrysomelidae > Altica > Altica lythri. The sequence goes on from CAXIIO010000505.1 coordinate 3,925, forward strand.
ACCATTGTCCTAAAATGTGTCTTGGTGGATTTTTTGATGCGATCTGGAAATTTTAAATTAATTACTACCTAATGATTTTTTTCATACAGGGTAATCAAACAAAACTGACTGTTTCATTATACAGGGTGTTTCAGATTTTAATCGGGAAAATTTAACAGACGATAGAACATGAAAAAATAAAAAAAAGTCCATACAAACATGTACCTATGTTTTGAAGCTTCGTTCTCGAGATACAGGGTTAAAGTTTAGGAAAAATATAGTTTTTTATCCATAGCTCAAAAATCCCTCGGCTGATTTTCCTTAAACTTGGCAGGTTTGTTTCTCATGATAAGAGGTATCATTTGACGTAATGAGATTTGCCGTAATTATTGCAGTGGCGTCCCAGAGGGCAACCTAGTTAGTAAAGATGGAATAATAATGGTACGCCCTGCTTTTTTATAACTTTGTGAATTTTTTTAGATTAAGCATTTAAAAATACAAGTGTTGAGCAAGTAGACAAAATTCACATAAAAAGAAAAAATAAATAAACTTTTTTTTTTGGGAGAGTAGTAACAACTTAATATTAAAATTATCACCTGCTAGTACTTAGTAGGGCCTCCCTGAGCACGCAAAACTGCTGCTACCCTCCGAGGCATGCTGTGCACCAAGTTTGCGATAAATTCCTGGGGGATAGCTTCCCATTCTTCCCTAATTACATTTGCTAACTCATTTAAATTATGAAACTCATACTCACCTTGATTATTTTGATTTTATTGCAAAATTATTTATTGAATGTTTTAGTATGACTTGGTTACCGATAGAATTACATGAATCAAATAGGAGTAACATTTTTTTTATAGAATTTAACTCTTTAGTCCAAATTGGCAATAACAAAAAACGGAAAATTGAAAATTTTAAAATATAAATTGTAAAGATCCAAAAAATTTGTATGTTATTTCCAGGTCTAAAATCTCCAATTTAGGGATTGAACATTCTTAGATTTAAATATTCTATTATATGTTTTCTTTGGTATCAAGTTTGCATTTTCTTTTGTAATAGGTTATAATTTGTGAATATTCTAGTCCTTTTGCATAAGCATCTTAGATTTTTTTCATCAAAATAATCAAATTAAAACGATATACGAAGATGTCAAAAGTTGATCTGTCAAACACTGATTGTCATGTAGAACATATGTCAATGTCAAAGTTCACTTGGGTTTCCTATGTACATTTTGACATTTTGGGTTTGAATTGTCATTGATAAACATACAAGATTAAAAAATAAGTAAACAAATAAAATTAGTAGATTAGATTAAATTGATTTGTTCGTAATATTTAATAAAAAATTAAACGTTCTTGATGAAACATCTTGTATAATATAATATCAGTTATACAACCCGGTCTTTTTAAGATCAGTTACTAATTTTTCACGGGAACCAAGTGTAATTTTAAATAAATTATCCATGCTTTCAAATTCTTTGTTCAAATTTTTATGCAGTGTAATATTTTTAACAATTATATTTTATAGTAAAGTATTTTATCAATTAATAATTAATTTGATTTTTTATAAAATATTTTCTGAAATAATTATGATTTAAATTTTTATGCAGTGGAATATTTTTAACAATTATATTTTATAGTACAGTATTTTATCAATTAATAATTAATTTGATTTTTTATAAAATATTTTCTGAAATAATTATGATTTAAATGTACCTATTAAACTTTTTATGAGTTATACAGACAACGTGACATTTGTTTTAAAAACGTGACATTTTGCAAGAAAAAAAATGGAAAATTTAAAAAATATGTATACAAATCAAAAACATTTAAAAATTATTTAGAGCAAACTAGTTACTAATAAATTACAAATTTGACCTATTTTTACATTTTGTAAGTTTATCAATGTCAATTCTGGCAAAATGTACCTACATGGGAAACCCAAGTAAACTTTGACATTGACATATGGACTAAATGACTATCAGAGTCCGAAAGATTTACTTTGATCATTCTATATATTGTTTTCTTCCTAGCATTTTCTACTTGAATATGCAGTGGCGAGAGATTTAGGATTACTTCCATTGCAGCAGTTGGACATGTTCTCATTGCTCCAGTGATACATGCACAGGCTAGTCTCTGAATCTTTGAGAGGTTTGTCCTCGTAGTGACCAGATTAGCTCTCGTGCCCCAAGCTACTGCCCCATATGTGATGATAGGTCTCGCTATTGCAGTGTACATCCATTGCAATGTCTTTGGGTTACAGCCAATGTTTCTGCACACCATGAGGGCTTTTGTAGCTTTGTGTATTATTTCGTTTTCGTATTTGTTCCAGAGTAACTTATTATCTAGGATTAGCCCTAGATATTTGACCTCTGTCTTCCACTCAACGATATTTCCACCTATTTTGACGGTTTTTAGGTTACGTTTCTTTTTCCTTGTAAAGGCTACTAACGTGGTTTTGGTGGGGTTGATATTGAGTCCCACTGAATCACACCACTGCTTTGCTTTGTTCAGTCCTCTTTGCACTATGTCACAGAGGACGTTTTCATATTTCCCTCTTGCGAGGATAACTACGTCATCGGAGTAACCTTGGCAAGGTAAACCTAGTTCGGTCAATTGCCAGAGTAAGCTGTCTAACGTGAGACTCCACATAAGTGGGGATGCAACTCCCCCTTGCGGACAACCTCTGGTCGTATTGATGGAGATAGAGTCTTGGCCTACCTTCATTTTGCAATTCTTGTAGATAGCAATTGCGGCAACAAGGTGGAAGTCGTTCTATCTACTACTCTATCACTGAGTGCTCTTTTGACAGCCTCGTGTGGAGTATTGTCAAAAGCCCCCTCTATGTCTAGAAAGGCATACACCACGCTTTCTTTTGTGTTTAGAGCATCTTGGATTTCGTCAGTCAATTGTATCAATGCGGTCTTCGTGGATTTGGCTCTATGATATGCATGTTGACGAGGGTGCAGTGGCACCTGCTTCAGGACTTCTGTTCTAATATAATTGTCTACAGCTTTTTCCATCGTCTTAAGAACAAACGATGTGGTCTCAGGGATTTAGGGTGTGTAATGTGCCGTTCCCTGCCTTGGGGATGAAGGCGATTCTTGCCCTCCTCCACACTTCTGGTATATATCCCAGTTCAAAACTACTCCGACTGTTTCGGATCACATGAGGAATGATTCCTGCTCTTGTTGTAGTAGGACAGGAAATATTCCGTCAGTTCCAGGGGTTTTAAATGGCTGAAAGGTGTTCATAGCCCATCTCAGACGTTCTTCACTGCATATGTGTTTTGCCATTGCAGTGTCTTCCCTGGTTGGTCTTTTAGTTTTGTACCTCGTATTTCCTGGGGTGATTCTGACTGCAGGAAAGTGTGTTCCTAGCAGGAGCTTTGCTCGTTTCTTGTCGCTTTCTGTGAAGGTGTAGAGTCAATTTCTTCGCAGAATTTCCTGAAGCTATGAAATTATTACATTGTATAGTTTTATTAAAAAATGTATGTTTTTAAGATGAAAATTATACCAAAATAATTTTCAATGTTATTAAATTTTAGAAATGTTATAATTATATAGGTATCCATTTGTTTAAACATGCATGTATTAAGATATAAAATTTACAAAAATGTTTATTAAGATTAATAAATTAATTATTGTCACCACTAAATTTTAAAAGTGGTTTGAAGAAACGTTATTGTACAACTGTCATTAAAAGTGACACTTTTAAAGATAGCAAACAATGTTAAAATTGATTGTTTACATGGCAGCGTGTTAAAAATACTTTTAACACGCTTCAGTTTACTTTTAACACGGTTTAGTTTACTTTTAACACGGTTTAGTTTATTGTCATTGCAAATTCGCCCATTTGATTATCAAAATAGAGCAGTTGTACAAAAAACATTGTATGGTATTTGTGTTAAAAGTGATTTTATTTTGTTCGTGAAATTGTTCAATTCGCTCCGCTCATTTCACAAATTTTTTCACTCACAAAATAAAACGTCACTTTTAACACTCATATCATAAATAACTATTTTACCACTCTATTACAGAAAGAAGTACCTACCTACATTTTATAAATAAATTGATGATGCATTTTTAACACCCCGGAATAATTGTAATTTATGTTTTTCTTTAAAAATGTAAGTTATTAAGCTGTAAATTATAAAAAAATGGGTTAAAGTGACTGTCGCGACACCCTTTGCCTGAGCCCAGTAGGGTGCTAATAAAACAGCAATAAAAGAGACCTTTTCGCCTACCCTCACCGCATGTGGTTGTATGAATTCACGATTTTACAATCTATTGTTTATATTTAACAAATATATGTGTTTAATTTTTTATAAATAAAAATAAATAAATATCAGAAACGTAAAGATATTTTTTTCTGATTTCAACCATATATAATACTTACGGAAAATTTTGTAGTTTACAGTTATGTCAGCAAAATATTCTAAATTACACTGAGAAACAAACAAGAGATAATCTCATAATGTGGTACAAAAATACCCAATGATTATTAAATTTAAATCCAAAACAGCAAGGGATAATCTCATAATAAAGTTTTGAAAATAATATATAAGTAATAGAATACCTTAATACTACAAAAATGCTTAATTATCAAATTTAAATCCAAAACAGCAAGGGATAATCTCATAATGAGGTGTTGAAAATAGATAAACTTTAACAATTCCAATAACAATCAGATTGAAAGAGATTTACACTAATTAAAATGCTATTGCATTACAAAACATCCTAATGTTTTTTTAATATCAATTTGTATTGTTGGGTAATAACAGAAAATATATATGATGAAATTCCTCCGCAGTTCTACAGCTTTTAAGAATCACATAAAGGAAGTGGGTTTGGTAAATTTTTTGATAGTACATGGATTTGTTTCACGTTCCAGGACATGTGTGTGTGGGAATAGAATCCAACTTGGCCAACAGAAAAGGCAAGAAGAGCACCAAGTTATCGGTGTCGCAGACGGGACTCTTGTACTGAAACGTCCTGTAGGACAAATTCATTTCTAGTCTTTTCGACACTTCCTATAGTTCAGTTGCTGATTATTTTAGTACTGTGGATTAAGGAGTATCCAGTCACAGTAATAGTAGCGGAAACTGGAGTTTCCAGGAAATTTGTGGGTCGTTGCCTTCAACATTTCAGAAACCTTCTTTTTCACTGGATGCTGGAAACCGATGAGCAAATAGGCGGTCCTGGACACATAGTGGAAATTGATGAAAGTGTTTACGGAAAACGAAAGTATCATCGCGGACGTCTGCAAAGGACACGGTGGGTGGTTGACTTATTCACACCCAAAATATCGAAAGTAAATGGTCTGTCATTAAGAGGAATCTTCGTCGACGATTGGGAAGGATGTGCATAACTAGATTTGAAACATATTTGGTATTTGGTGGAGTATGTTTGGCGTAGTCGGTGCACCACACATGAAGAGCAATGGACGGATATTACCAATGCGATACAACATTTTCACCCACTGATGAACTAATCACTTTTTTACATTGACAAGTAAGTACTACTATTACATACATTTGCTAGAGGTATTTTTTTGCATGTTGGTGAGGGGTATATTTATTACTATTAATATTTAGATATGCATTTTTGCGGTATTTAAGGTTCTTTTCTATTTTGATTTCTTTTTGCATGTTGGTGATGGGTATATTTATGACTACTAATAGTATTAATATTAATTGACAAGTCCTGTTAGATACAGGCACTAAAGGTATTTTATGTTATATTGGGTGTTGTTTGTTTCTCAGTGTAATTTAGAATATTTTGGTGTCATATCTGTAAACTAGAAAATTTTCCGTAAGTATTATATATGGTTGAAATCAGAAAAAAAATATCTTTACGTTTCTGATATTTATTTATTTTAATTTATAAAAAATTAAACACATATATTTGTTAAATATAAACAATAGATTGTAAAATCGTGATTTCATACAACCACATGCGGTGAGGGTAGGCGAAAAGGTCTCTTTTATTGCTCTTTTATTAGCACCCTACTGGGCTCAGACAAGGGGTGTCGCGACAGTCACTTTAACCAAAAAATGTTTATTACGATCAAATTTATAATAAACTATTTTTGTGGGGAGCTACTTTGAACCCCCCTGGAATAATTGTATGTATTTATTTTGTTTGGAAATGTAGTTCTTAAGCTGTAAAATATCCAAAAATATATATATTAATATTAATATTGTAATAAATAAATTTCCATTGTTATTAATTAAAAAAAACACTTTTGTAACCACCCCCACACCCCTGGTATAATTAAAATTTTTCAAACCGTAATTGGTAAGCTGTAAAATATACATAAATACTCATTAAGTTTAAATTACCACAAATTATTTTTTAAATTAAAGAAATTAAAAAGGCATTTAACCCCACTGGAATAAGTAATTTTATGAGTTTCTTTAAAATGAAATTTCTATTAAACTAATTTTAATAGTAATAAAATTTTAAAAATTTCTGTGAGGAGCCACTTTTAAGCCGCCTGGAATAATTACGTTTTATGATTTGTTTTGAAAGTGTAGTTATTAAGCTGTAAAATATAGAAAAATATATATTAAAGCTGTAAAATATACAAAAAATATTCTGAAAAACTAATTTTCAATTTTAAAATTTTTTTAAGGGTCACTTTATTTTTTCCGGTAAACTTTTGTATGCAAGGTAGTGGAAAGGTAAAGGTTGTATATCAAAATAAATATTCCGAAGTTATTCTAAATTTCCTTGTCTTTTACTAATTAGGTGGTATATATATATATATACATATATTATATATATATATACTACTTAGTTAATAGTCTAAGATCATCATTCGGCTGGCAGCCCCACCAGTAGTCAAACTTATTCATAAATATATACGGCTGTGCTTTACTTTATTTATATTTATAAGGCATTTGATACTGAAAAATAGATTTTTTCATTTATTGATAAGGTGAATGTGTTTTGAGTGTTAAAATATTTAAACATATATGGAGATAGTGATTTTTTTAATTTAATTTCGATCTGGATAAACCACAATTAAAGTAAGTTTTTAATTTTTGCTTTATTACTAAGAAATATAACCATTTAAATAAATATTTGTGTAGATAAAAATACAGTTTTTTTTTGTTTGTTTTGTTGATGGTGTGAAATGCGTATACCTACAAATTTCTAGTTAAAAATCATAGGTTTTGATAAAATATTGTTACGAATTTTATTTGTTTTTTAATTATATCATTTAGTTTATTTTTTAATACCGATAAAGGTAAAATCTCAAGTAAGTAACTTAAAATTTAATACAGAAGTGTCTTATTTACTTAATATTAATTTATTTTGTTAATATTGCAATTTAGTTATTGATATATTTTAATATTTGATATTAAAAGTACCTTACAACGTATTAGGTATTACCTACTGCTCTTCTTTTTTTGAAATATATTTATTTAATGTGTTAATACCAAATTTTTATTAACTTTATAAAGCAAAGAAAATATTGAATAAATATTAAACAAATATTAAATATTTAAATAAATGATCTTTATAGTATCACTATAAATATAATCAAACGCCACTTATACCATCTAATGGTGTGTGGCATTCAGTATAATGCCACTGGTATACAAATTTTCGCCATTCTTTTTTATTTCTGGTTATTCGTCTTGGTTCAGTCCAAGTTTTTCCTCTTTGTAACAGCAATTACCCTACTGTTTTCTCAGGTCTTTTTAGGTCTTCCTCTCTTTGCCTGTTTCCATGTTTTGACTTCCCAAACTCTCTTGACCTGTCTTTGGTCTTCCATTCGTTGGACTTAGATCTTCCTGTATTACCTCATTTCTGATCTTGTCTCTTCTTGTGATTTCTTTCACTTTTCTCAAGTATTTCATTTCCGTGGCTTAAAGTTTACTTTTCTGCCTATTTGTCAATACCAATGATTCGCAACCGAAAGTGAGGATTGGACTTGTATACGTTGATCTTGGTTTTTCGTAAAATTTCTCTTTTTTGTATTAAACCCTTGTTCATTAAATAATACGTCTTCATGGCTTTTTCTATTCTTGTACTAATTTCCATTTCTTGGTCTCCCGAATTTTCTATCTTAGTGCCCAAATACTTAAAGATGTTAACTTGTTCTAATTTTCTTCCCTCTATTTCTATATTCATTTTGTGATTGTCTCCTATCTTCATTATTTTTGTCTTCTCTTTGTTAAGAATCATTCCATAGCATTTTAGTGTTTTATTCCAGATTTCCGTATTATTTTGCAGATCTTTTTCACTTTCTGTAGCTACCATCACATCGTCCGAAAATGCTCCTTCCGAGATCCTCACCACGTCTAAGTTTTTGTATCCTATTTTTAATTTCTTCGCTCTGTGTTTGAACAGGCTCTTATGATTTCATCCATAAATATATTGAATAGCAGTGGACTCAGCCCTCATCCTTTCTTTACCTCTTCTCTGGTTACAAAGATATCCGAGATGTTGTTTCTCCATATGACACTATTCGTATTTTTCTTATACAAGCTCTTAATCACATTTACCGTTTTGTCATCTACACCTTTTTTGTCAGTATTTCCCAAAATTTCTCTCCCTTCTACTTATCGAAAGCCTTTTCCAAATCTATAAATGCCAGCGACGCTGTCTGGTTTTGGTGATTAACTTTTTCTATTATTTGCGTTAGTGTGAATATATGTTCCTGGGTGCTTCTTCCTTTACGTAATCCACTTTGTGCTTCGTGCAGCGAACTTTTAGTTTTCTTATATAGTCGTCTCTCAAGTATTTTTTGTAGACTTTCATAGACGTGCATGGTAGGGAAATTCCTCTGTAATTATTGCAACATTATTTGTCGCCTTTTTAGTAAATGGGTGAAATCAGTGCTATTTTCCAATCTTTCAGAATTATCTCTGTCCGCCATAATTCGTTGAAAATCTCCAGAAGTACTTCGTTTCCTTAATTTCCCATGTGTTTCAGCATCTCATTCGTTATTCTATCGAAACCAGGCGCTTTTCCTGTTTTTAGCCATTTAATAGCCTTCTCTGTTTGTCCCTACAGTATTGAATTTCCTACTTCCTTCTCCTCCGAGTCTGGTAATAACCCTTTCATTTGTCTTTGGTCTGAAGTGCTGTTCCAATAGGGTACAATTTCTTTTTCCAATTACGAATTTTAGCCATAATGTGGCATTTTAAAATGCTACAGAAGGGTTCAGGTCCTCTTTTTTGCCAGACTATCAGCAATCTTGTTTCCGACAATCCCTTTATTATCTGGTGTGTTTAGCCAGTTTTGCAGTTCCATGCTGTTTTGGAGTCGTGGTAAATTGTACAGTCTTCAAAGCAGCTAGGAGATGCAATAAATATTCTCGCTGAATTAGGTCGTTTTCAAATGCACTCCTGCAGAAGTCTATTGTTAATAGCTCCGTTTGGAAGATTGTGGATGCGTTTTACAGAGCTACTCAAAACCTAACATTTGGACTTGTAAGTGAGGGTTTCATTTGTTAGTTGAATGATTTCATTTTTTGTTTATTTACACTCAATTAAGTGTGAGTTCGAAATCTCGTTTTGAAGACCTATCTCTGGGCATCATCATGACTGGGGTTGCTCCGATAGAATCCCAAGATGTATATGTACAGCAATCCCTCAACAAATATAAGAAAATCATTTATTTGTGTATTTCGACATTGAAATGACAATTCTTCCTAAGTTTAGTTCTAAGAATTCCTAATATAACGATAAACTGTAAACTAACGAGAAAATTGATGAAAACAACAAAACCAAAAACATTAAAAAACAAAAAAAAAGTTAAAATCGTAAAAATTTAAAAAACGGGAAATGAAAAAAATGCATCAGTAGACTGGCAGAGAAGCTATTAACAAATCGAATAATATATATTTTTATTATATTTGCAATGGTCCCTTCAATAATAGGAAAAAAAATTTAATAAAATATCTAATAATAAAGTAATAAACTTTTTGTGTCCCTTCAAAATTATTTTTTTTATGAAATGGTGAACCATTTTTAATAATATTTATTTTGAAAATTACCTATCCCAATTAACAAATAAAATTTTCTAAAACCGGTATTTATATATAAGTTAATAAACAAAGTAATGTTTACTAACTCTATGTGATTAATATAAAATTACTAAATCAGCAAAACGGCGATGATAGGTAATTGACAATGACCTATTTTTCTTATTTTATTTAATTTTAAATAATAATGTCCTTTCAAAATTTGTAAAAGAAATAAATAGGTATATGAAAATTGACACTTACTTTACTGAACAAATACCAACTTAACTACTTACCAAGCACTAAATTTCCTAACCGCTTTTCATTCTGTAGAATATATAGCTTTTAAATCGTAAGATATTGAAACGTTTTTTAAAAAATTTAAGGTTTATGAATACGAATTCATTTTATTCACAAATTGCATCTGGAGCCTAATGATATGGTATTGCCGCGGAAAGACAAAGAACAGGGTGTTAATCTCAGTATAAATAGGATTTTGTTCAAAAATATAATAAAATATTATTAAATTATCTTATGCCTATAAGTTCAATATTTATCTTCGGTATAATCAAATGGATATTACTTTATTATGTTTATATAATGTCATAGTTTGAAATTTTCGAGTGTGGTATTTATGTTTTGTTTATACAATGATGGCCTCCTCTATAAGTAACCCTCTTGTAGAGTAAGTGTCTAAGTGAGAAAAACTGTTTATTTGTATTAAAAGAATTAGTCCTAAATATAAGATAAGCATGAGAAAGATGATAAAGAAACCATCTTAAAAATTTAGAATAAAGATATTCTTTTCTCTTAAAATAAAGTGAAATTAAAAAAGTGATATTAATTTATTTTAATATTTTTTTAAATATTATTTCTTATATCTTTTGCTTCAAATCACACACTACAAAATTTTAAATAAATATTAGTTTTCCTCAAAAATACATTATTAATGAATTACATAGATGTCTTAAGTACATATTATTTTCCTCTCTTAAGAAGGTTTCTTAACACCTTTTTTTTTGTTTAATTAGGATAATATTTAATATATCTAATATTTCCTGTTTCCTGTTTATCAATAATTTTTTTACTATTTAAAAATTTAATCATTATTTTATAATCGAAATTAAGAAATTCGCTCTTAATGTCGATACGAAATGCTTTTTAAAACAATGTACCTACGTTTAAATAAATTTAATTTCTTATCACGTATTCGGTATAGCAAATATAGAAGTTCCAATAGAGTTCTGATGTAACTCGTTCAATTAACAACCGAAATACGTGATAATTTTTCAATCGATAAGACCTTGAATTTGGTTTCAAGAAAGGTGCTTACTCTTTAAATTATGATAAATCTTTAATATATATTTAAGAATTACTTAAATATGAAAATTATTGTAAAAACTAAATAACTCTGCTCCCCCATTAGATGGTTTCACATTATATATCGTTACAATATGAAGATTTGTCTTTTTGTGTTCGAATTGGACGTCGTTATATTATACAAGTGGGTACCCAAAAAAAAAACGGAATTTCTCTATAATTTTGATCAACTTTAAAGTATTTACCATTGACTACAATTTACTTCTCCAATCGTGGTTTCTATTGTTCGAAACATTTCTTAGGTAAATTTATTTAGTCCTTCCAATGATTTTTTTTCCTTCTATACGAAAGGTTTTCCTTTCATGTCTCTTTTGAGTCTGGGGAACAAAAAAAGTCGCACAGTGATAGATACGGTGAGCAGAGAGGATAAGCAATAGGATCATGCCGTTTTTATTTAAAATCTGCCACAAGGAGAGGGAGGTATGAGCCGGAGCGTTTTCGTGATGGATGATCCAGTCGCTTGTGCGCCAAAGATATGATACTTTCCCTTAATCTCTTCAAAACCTCCTGATACAACTTCTGGTTGAGTTTAACCTGGTAGAACAAACTCCGAGTGCGCAATACGTCTGCAATCGAAAAAACAACTGAGCATTGTCTTCATTTTTGATTTTATTTGACAAGCTTTTTTGGGACGAGAAGCCAGCTGTCTTCCACTGGCTTGATTCCTGCTTTGCTTCAGGATAGTATCCAGTCATCCAGTGCGCCATGATTCATCACCAGTAATCACCTTGGAAACAATATTTGGGTTCTCTTTTAGCTGATCCTGAAGCTGTAAACAAGCTTGAAATCAATGCTCATTATGAGATGGCGAGGGAAGAATTTGGCTGCCACCCTATTTATGTGCAAATCTTTTGATAAAGTCAACTGAATTGAATTCTGTAACACTCCAGACATCTCACAAACTTGATCAATGGTTCTGCGACGGTTTTCACGAACAAAGGCATTGATTTTGTTGACGTTTTCGTCAATTCTTGATGTCGAAGGTCGACTTGATCTTCTCCATTTTTAAAACGAGTGAACTCAGGTTATACTTTGGACACCTTCTCCATAAGCATTCTTCAGCAATACAATAGTTTCCTCAGCTGATTTCACTAGGATCCGCCAAAAAGAAAAAAAATAATTTACTGAAACAATTCTCACAATCTACTAATGGCGACACAGCTGCTCATAGTGACTCAGGTGGTGTAACCCTGACATCTGGTCGGTCATACAATGGCTTCCCCCTCTCTAGCTCCCCACCACAGCGTGATTCCCGTTTTTGTCCAATTATTTGCTTATCTCTATTTAAACTTAAACATTAGATTTTGATTCTCTAGAATATTTCTTAAAAGAAAGACGATTTTCCTGAACACAAATCAGTTTTCTTGACCTGATTATGAATATATTCACTTTTTTTTGAGAATCAATGAAACTGTAACAGAAGTCTACTTAAATTTGGCTACGGGGATTGACAAGATTGATAATTGAAAATCAGTGACAGTGGATTCACCATAGCAGATAAAAATACTCATATCCTTATTGCGTTACCTACTCTAATTTACAAACATATGAGCGTTCCGACTTGAGTCCGTTCTGCCAGTGCAAGAGTGAAAAAAATATAATAATGGGGGGGGAGGTAAACCCACTACGTAATGTTAATAAAGCAATGATGTATTGTTTTTGCTTTCTGCATTTCGGTACAGAGATGTATTAAGACTGATTTGATCTATTTTTTTCTTACACTGAGAGAACGGGCTCAACTCGGACCACTCGCTTTAGGTGTTATATGTCTCTGCTCTATTCAAGCATTCTAGCTATGAAGTTAAAAGTAGGTTAACAGAAAATAAATATTACTGTCATTTTATTTTAGGTGAACCCAAAATGGAAGAAACGACGATACAAAAATTTTATAAGAATACTAACATATTCATAACAGGAGGAACAGGTTTTATGGGAAAAATACTGATAGAAAAATTATTAAGATCGACAGATGTAGATACCTTGTATTTATTAATAAGGGAGAAAAAAGGAAAGAATATGCATGTAAGGATCGAGGAGTTGTTTGAAGATGCGGTAAGTATTTTTATTTAAGTCTACATCTTTATATAATAGATGACATTAAAGCACAAAATGTGTACAGAATTTTTTGTGAGTTAAGTTGGTTTTACACTCTGCGCCATTTGGTCAAAATACAGAAACCACAGAGAAAGAAATATCGAAAGTGAGGGGGCAGAAATATACATAAAATATACATTAAAACAAAGAAGGTGAAATATAGAAAACAATGGTTGAATAATAGAAATTGCAGGAAGTGAAATGTAGGCACTAAGTTCGGGGTTGTAACCCAAGGACATTGCAATGGAAGTACACGGCAATAGTGAGACCAATCATCCCTTATGGGGCAATAGCTTGGGACACCCGAGCTAATCTAACTAACCTCTCGACATAATCATCACTGGAGCAATGGGAACATATGCCCCACTGCTGCAATGAAAGTAATCCTAAATCTCACTCCACTACACAGTGAAGGAAGAAAGCAATATATAGAATGGTCAAAGAAGGAATAATCAAAGAAAAACCTCGATCACTTCAATTTGATCAAACTTGGAAAATGTCCAGATGACAAGCCAAAGAAATTTAACTTTGTGAGAAAATTCACCACAAAACTGGGTAGTAAATCGGAATGGGACAAAGACACCATATTGGGGCTAAACCAAAATGCCATCAAATGGTATACGGATGGCTCCAAGACAGATGAAGGAACAGGAGCAGGGGATTTTGGATCTAGAACCAAATACTCTGAAAGCCTGAAACCCCATACTTGGTACCAGAACCATTTTGTGGAATAAGCAGTAATACAGTCTTTGAAAAACTAAGGAAAGAAGTGGATAGAGAAAAATCCAAGTACTAGAATGATCTAGAAGGTAGACAACCGAAAACGCTTCTGGGAAACTATAACCAGACGAGATTTTTCAGCTGTCTAAACCTTAGTCTGTATTATAACGGGAATACTAACCGGGCACTGCAGATTTAGAGGACACATTTAATCTAAGATAAATTTTAACTTTATTAACTCTAGTTTCCAGAGGTTATTACCAAACCTTTAATATTGTGTCTTGTTTTAGATTTTTGACAGATTGAAACAAGAAAATCCAAAATTTAAACACAAAGTTGAAGCAATATCCGGAGATTGTTCAGTATCTGGTTTAGGTTTAAATATTACTGATAGACAGTTGTTAATTTCTAAAATAAATATCGTTTTTCATGTAGCTGCTACTGTTAGATTCGATGAAAATTTAAAATTAGCTTATAGTATTAATGTAAACGCTACAAAAGATGTCTTAGATTTAGCACGACAAATGAGAAAGTTAAAGGTAAATAAATATTTTGTAACTGGAAACTTTAATTAACTAATCACTTCTTTTTAGTCTATTATTCATGTATCAACTGCGTATTCAAATTGTCCTCATAAAGAAATTGAAGAAAAAATATACGATTGCCCTGTATCTTACGACAATGTCAATACTCTTTTAGAAAAAGTTAGCAAACACGAGGCAGAAATTTTAACTCCTAGGTAATACAGTATAAAATTACCTTTTTAACAATAAGTATTTAATTTAATATTTTTAGAATTATCGGGAAATGGCCTAATACATATACTTTCACAAAAGCCCTAGCGGAATCAATGATTAAAGATGTAGGCGGAGGATTACCCTTGGGTATATTTAGACCATCGATAGGTAAGTACCTAAGTTTAGTTTAAATTTGAATTAAGTTTTCCAAAAATTTGGACATAAATGAAAAATTACAAATTTTACCAACTTTTCTTGACTGCCTTCAGACTTTTCGAAATATCTCAAAATCCATGAAACCCACAAATAATATTGCGGTGTCATTTTCAAGAAAATTACATTATCGACAACAAAATATTTTCGCAATATGTAAAAAATTTACTAGAAACGTCTGTTGTTTTTACAGATTAATACCTTCTACATCCTAAAATTAATTTTTCTCAAACATTTTTAGTTGTATCCACCTATAAAGAACCTATAGAAGGCTGGATAGATAATTTATATGGGCCGACTGGTGTGGTTGCCGGGGGAATCACAGGTGTGTTGCGAGTATCTCTTTGTGATAAAAATAAAGTAGCTGATGTAGTACCAGTTGACACATGCGTTGCAGGACTTATAGCTGCAGCCTGGGATGTTTCATTAAAACAATCAGAACCGTAAGTTCATTTATTTCAATAAGTATTTGTTGGAATTACCATTCTGGTACTTCTGCCAAAGTAAAGTTAATAGTTCTACTTAGTAATATAATAGAAAGTAGTGACACTATTGATTCCAAAGGGATCTTCTGCCACTAACTGTTAAAAGAGACTCTCTATCCATACCTATTCACTTTAATCCATCGGTTCCGTCTAATTGTTATAATTTGCAAGAAGTGTTTATTTCAAACTCTTCTCTTGCCTATAGGGGTGTTCTTTACGTCTCTAACACCATTACGATGTCTGCTCTCTGGTTTTCCTAGTTGCTTACTGTTATGTAAATCATTTACTTATGCTATATAAGAACTATAGGTTTCATCTAATTGCTATAATTGGCACTAGTGGGCCGAAAAGTGACACTTGTTTTCTCTTTTTGTAGTTGCAAAATTGTCTCTTGTTTATAAACTGTTCTTTATATTTCCATTAGTTTTATTATACCTTTGTACTCTCTGTTATTCTTAGTTAATAATTGTTATGCAGATTTAGTTGTGCTCTACAAGAACTTGTTACCAGATTCTAACGGTAAAATCAGTGGTTCTAGTAATTTGTTCTAGTAAAAGTTCCAGAAACTCTGTCTGTCTCTTATTGAAACTATCGGCTTCATATGGTTGCTATTAATAAAGTAATGACTGAAAAGACATTTCTCTTCTCCTTAAGTTCTCTGCTTCTTGAGTATCAAAACGATGTCATGTTTATAGAGCTGTTCTCTACATTTCTAATTAAATTATCTGGTTTTATTAGTTAGCAGAACCATTAGTTGTGCTATGCAATAACTTCTGTTACCAGATTCTAATGATATAGTTATTAGTTCTAATAATCTGTTTATCAAGCTTTTCACCTACTGTTGATAGAAGTTTCTGAAACTCTATCTGTCTCTTATTCAAACTATCGGCTCTATTTAATTACTATTATTAAAGCAGTCTACTAAAAACCTTCTCATGATCGTAGGGCTGTTCTTTACATTTCCAAGATTATTATCAGATTTTAGTAATTGCTTATTGTTAAGTAGAAAAAACACCTTCATTCAGCCAGAATATTTATTTCCTCCGATAGCCAAATTGCTACAATCTACCTCGTTTGAGCCAAAAACAGCCAACAAAGCAACTTTGCTGTTGGCACCAAGGCATAAAGGAATTGTCGGAAACGAAATTTCTAATA
This sequence comes from Altica lythri, assembly GCA_964028335.1. Taxonomy (NCBI): domain Eukaryota; kingdom Metazoa; phylum Arthropoda; class Insecta; order Coleoptera; family Chrysomelidae; genus Altica; species Altica lythri. The sequence continues at coordinate 20,668 of CAXIIO010000505.1, forward strand.
GCCTCACAGAAGAAGAATCTAGTACCTACTCCTTTTATCGAACCTGTATCTTTCTGTAACATCTCACTATGCCATATTCTGAATGAATATCATAACTGATAAAAAGAACGCAGTGCAGCCTATTGAAAAAACAAGCAAAAAGGTTCACTGCGCTACTCTTATTTACTCTTAGAGTTTCAGAATCCTGAACTCAGAGCAATAGCAGTGTTATCGCAGGAACTCTCATATGACACTGTCCACTGAGGTACGGTCTCTGTAAAATGAGCAAAGTGGACGATGGAACATGCAGGTGAAACATCTGAATATATTATCTGTCACTGCAGAATTATCTTTCGCCAACGACATAAATAATATACTTTCTTATAAGTGTAGACCTTATGGACTCATAATAAGATGTAAACAAAAGACAATATATACAATTGGTATGTAGAACACATACCTATGTTCTATAATAACTTTTATTACCATTATAATGGTAATAGTTCAAGTAAACTTTATCGAGGTCTTCACATACTATTTGCAAAAGTTCTACAAGCTCTATCCAATATCTTTAAAACACAATAGTATAGGGAACTTTAAACTAACAGACCCATCTTCCATTACAATCAACGATCAGACACTGGTAGCGGGCGACTCCATTACGCTGGTTGGTATAACGATCTCCCAGGACTTACTATGGAACAAACATATTGCATCTATAGCAACTGCAGCAGGAAAGAAATTAGGCTTTCTGTTTAGAGCTCGGAAATATTTTTCTCCTTCCAACTTAGCTACTCTTTACAAAGCCCAAATACGGCCTAATCTGGAATACTGCTCGCATGTATGGGGTTCGGCGGCTCCGTCAAGGCTCGGAGTTCTTGATGCAATACAGAGAAGAGCAGTTCGACTAATAAACGACACCAGTATCACCAAAAACCTAGCCCCATTATCCCACCGAAGAGCAGTGGCTGATCTTTCCTTGTTTTATCGATACATAAACGGATTTTGCTCAGAAGAACTCCGCTCTATAATGCATCCACTTGCCAGACCAGCCAGAGCAACGCGACGTGCCAACTCCATCCACCCTTATACTGTTCAATGTCCGACATCGAGAACGGATCGATTCGATCGTTCCTTTATCCCCAGGGTCTCCAGATTGTGGAACTCCTTACCTTCCCACGTCTTCCCCACTCGTTCTAACTTGCAGGCCTTTAAATCCCAAATTAATAAATTGTCTCTTCTGCCCTAATAGATGTTCTCGGTACATTTGTATTTAGGTCTATACCTACGAGACATCCTTATAAAAAAAATCTAATGATTGGAAATATTGGACTAAAAGTCATATCTCTTGTTCTATTATTGTAGTTCCACGATCTCTTCTTTCTATAGTTACTTAAGATATTTTTCTTAGTTTTCATATCTTCTATCTTTTCATATATGAGATTATATTCTAAGATTTTTGTTGATTTCCCTATTTAACCTATTGGTTAACAAAAAGTACATAATTGGTTTTAATTGTATTAAATGAAATTCTTTTTAGATCATCAGAAATATCAGTGTATAATTATATATCAGCTGCAGAAAACCTAATAACATGGCAAGAATTTATAGAATTAACGATAATGTATGGACAAAACTATCCAATGTCGACAGCAATTTGGGTCCCATTTGTTGCATTTATAACAAATTTCCATTTATACTGGCTTCTTACTATATTTTTACATACTATACCTGGATTAATTATAGATTTTTTTACTATTCTTACAGGAAATAAGCCACGGTAAGGAAATTATATAAGAAAACTCCGGAATTAAAGATTATTTATAAATTTAATTTTAGGATGTTAAGAATATACAAAAAAGTTCATAAATTTATTATGATTTTGGCGTATTTTTCAATGAGAAGCTGGACTTTTTCAAATAAAAATATTCGAAATTTATGGGAGAAATTGGATCAAAGGGATAGGGAATTGTTTCCTTTCAGTATGACTACCATTCATTGGCTATCATTTTTCAAAATCTATGTGAAGGGAATCCGGAAGTATTTATTGAATGATCCAGACAGTACTTTGGATGATGCCAAAAGAAGAGGTGTGGGGTAAGTTACTAAACAAATATGTATATTTCAAACTTGAACAATCACATATTACTCTTTGGTATGGTGGCCAAAAATAAAACACAAAAAAAATCATTATCAAACCAAGCAAGGTTCAAAGATTTGCATACTTTGGCGTAACTGGAGCTCTGAGAATCTCTCGAACAACAGCTATGGAAATTCTATAAGACCTTTCACCTCTGCACTTAATCTTAAACGGGAGGCAACGATAGACTTCTACAAGGTATTAGAAAATATTAACAACATTTTTGTTTGATCGGGACACAACAAAATCAAGCAGGAAATTGAAGTGGTAAATGAAATCAGATCGCATGGTTTCCAAATACCTGTCAAATGTGAGGAATAGCAAAATGTAAGCAATCAACCCAAGCTTCAGGGTTACACCTAGTACACAGACCATCTAAGCCTAAAGAGGATTCAGACACAGGAAACGTAAAAATGTCTGCCTCCTTTGGGAACATATAGGTACATCTGTGTTTCAAGTAGAAGTATGTGTAATCTTTCAATACAAAAAAAGAAAATAATTTTAATATAAATTTAAGTAGATCAATATATTATTACTATGTACAGATAGTCAGACGGCTGTAGGGGCTTTAAAAACCCGTAAAGAGATCCCCAGACTGGTACACGAATGTCAATTAGACTCTATGTCTTAGCGGAATAAAACAGTGTCAAACTATTTTGGTTGCCAGGGCAAGGAAACAAGCAGGATGATAAACTTGCAAGAAAAGGATCAGCCACAATATTCTACTCTCCAGAGCCAGTTTTAGGTGTAGGTACCGAAAACTACGGTCCGGAGCACAATGAAAGTCTGGATTCGTAGACAATAGAACCAGCACTGGGAACACATCTCTGACCAATTAAACAACGGAATGTGTAATAAACAGAAGTGTGCCAGAAGAACTGAAACATTGCACAAATCAGCTACGAGTCATTAGAGGATTTCTTACGAACCATGTACCGGTCAATGGACACATACAAACCATGCTATGTAATGGAGACCCTAGCTGCAGATTATACAGCAGGGAACCTGAAACACTTAAACATATACTGTAACGTTGTGAGGTATTGGATCTCCGGAGTCAATTTATGGAGATCTGAGAGTGCCTCCACACAGATAGTGCATCCATTCTTTAGACCAGTAAAACTAGTAGAGGGTACCAGAATCCTGAAATAGGTGATGAACCAATGAAAGAAGTAGGTACGATCAGCCTAACAAGGCTGCACTACAACCGGTGAATATATGTCCGGAACTCATGCTATCAGATACAATCGATCAAAATTTGCCTCTTTATATGATATTTATAGATTTTAAACAAGCCTATGATACAATGAAAAGGGAAAGCATATTTTCGGCAATGAAAGAACTGGAAGTGAGTGAAAAAGTGATAAGTCTATTAAAAATGACCCCAACAGATACAGACTATAAAGTACTCATTCAAGGTCAAATATCAGACAGCTTTAAGGTCACAACTAAGACAGGGAGATCCGGTTTCTACAACCTTATTTAATATAATTCTGGACATCGCTATAAGAGAAAGTGGAATACAGACAACATACAGACAACCACACAACCACTTAATGGCATATGCAGACGACATTGTGATTTTGGCAAGAACAAAAGCTAATCTAATTTTATCGATAAAAAAATTGGAAAGATCAGCAAAAGCTAAAGGTCTGATAATAAATCAAGCCAAAACCAAATTTATGGTATTAAAAAATGGATCAGGTCTCAGTGATGCAACAGCAGAACTAAAAGTAACAACAGAATCAGAATATTGTTTTCAAAAAGTAGAAAGTTTCAATTATCTGGGGTTACCATTACAAGCAGTGGAGATGAGAAGGAGGAAATAAAGGAAAGAATAGCCAAAGGCATGAAATGTATGGGAAGTATGTTGCATATTTTAAGATCAAAGAATGTCTCAAGAAATACCAAGAAAATAATTTACAAAACCATAATAAGACCAGTAGTATTGTATGGATCTGAGGTGTGGAAACTAAACATGAAACAAAAGAAGGCTTTGGAAATATTCGAACGGATAGTATTACGAAAGATATATGGCGGAAAAAAATACATGACATCATCTGGGTAAGGAAAACTAATGACGAATTACAAAAGTTATATGACGAACCATCAATAACAAACATACCTAGGGTTCAAAGGATGAGATGGTTGGGCCATGTACAAAGATTGGGCAATGAGAGACCGATAAAGCAAGTTTTTAGAGGAGGCATAACAGAGAGACGTAAGCAGGGGAGACCATGAGCGAAATGGTTAGATGCAGTAGAAAGGGACCTGGAAGAAATAGGAATAACAAATTGGAGAAGGAAAGCTGAAAATGAAAAGAATGGAGAAAAACATGCTACCAAGCTATATATATATATATATACATACATGTTATCTTTGACTTTTTAATGTTATTTTAGATTGTAGGTTTTTTAACATTTTTTTTTGTTTCAGTTTATCGGTACTCTGTTTTGGATTAAAATACCTAGTTGTTTTTCTCACCTGCAGTTTTGTCTTAAAAATGATTTATGGTGTGCAAATTCTATTCTCATAATGGCAGTGATTTTTTTTAATATTTATATATATTTTTTTATTACTTTTGATCAATTTTGTGTACATATGTTTTAAATTATAAATTTGTATAAAAGATGACATAATTATTTTTTATCAATACCATAAAAATTAATATTGTTTTTTCTATATTTTAATATAAATTTTATTATCACAAATATTCCTTGTCCTAAAAATATTTATACAATCAAGTAAAAAAAACTTACTAAACAGAACTTAATACGAAGTCTGTTTTTTTATTGATTTAATACAAAAAAAAGTTTATTTTGTACTGTCGTTGTATTACAGCATAAATGTATCATTTGTGTATAATATACATTACCCGAATTGCAAATTTATATTATTCTTGTAATTTGCAAGGCAACGAGAAGGCTGATAAACTTGCAAGAAAAGGATCAGCCACAATATTTTATGGTCCAGAGCTAGCCCTAGGTATGGAGCTAAATAAAAGCCTGGATTCGTAGACAACACAAACATCATTGGAAACACATCTTTCCAAGCACCCAGGAGAATCTGTATTGAACAAACGTGTGCCAGAATAGCTGAAACACTACGCGAAACCAGCAGGACTCATTAAAGGGACCCCTTAGATAGCTAAGACAGGAATATGTTGTACCTACTTACATATTTGGACATGCGAAAACTGTGTTCAAAGTGGGTGCCGCATGAGCTGACAATCGACCAAATACAACAACGAATTAATGCTTCTGAGCACCATTTGAAGCAGTTTGAGGATAGTAAGCTTGAATTAATACGTCGATATGAAACAATGGTTGAAACTTGGCTCCATCATTTCACATTATCATCAAAAAGATCATTATCTGAGTGGATGCTCGTGATGAACCAACTCGAAAGCGTACACAGACGCAATAGTCGACTGTCAAGGTTATGGCACCTGTATTTTGGGATGCACATTGTATTTTCTTCAAAAGGAACAAATCATCAATAGTGACTATTGCATAGCTTTATTGAAGTATTTGAAAAACGAAATCCGCAGAGAAACGGCCCATTACAAGAAAAAGTGCTGTTTCATTAAAACAATGAACTGTGTCAAAAATCAATGGCAAAATTGGACTATGAATTGCTTCCGCATGCACCGTATTCGTCAGATCTAATACCATGCAATTTTTTCCTGTTCTCAGACCTCAAGAGAATGCACGCTGGAAAGAAATTTAGCCCTTTAGCATCGATGAAGCGGCACTCAAAGGCTGTATGGGATATTAAATCAAAAACATTTTATTATTTTGAAAAAAAAAATGGAATCTTACGTAAGACAAGGGGGATGGGTTAAAAAAATCATAAGTATCCAACAGAAGTGGGATTTGGGATTGTTCAAAAATTACCAAAATCATCCTTACGTAATTAATGAACGAGTAATTCTTAATCTGAATTTTGGGTACGCGTCCAAAGGATTTTCATAAAATTTAGTATTATAAATCGATCTATCTAGGTTTCATTTTTAGAAAATGTCGTTTTATTCTTGTTTTGAGGCAATGAAAAAATGCTACAATAAACTGAAACATATAACTGTTGCTGACATCTATGCATGAGTAGTAATACTACTATTTTTTTTCTTAATTAACATTGCAAGAACAAAGCTAAAGATTTGACCAAGAAAATCAAATAAATACTTATATCCCTACTAATATTATAAATGTGAATGTAAGTTTGTTTGTTACGCTTTCACGCGAAAACTACTCAACCGATCATCATGTAACTTTGTACACATATTCTTAAAGGTATTAGAAGTAACATAGGATACTTTTTATTAAAAAAAATTTTTTATTTTTTACGAAAACTAAAAAAATTGTTTGTCAAAAAATTCAACGCCATCTAGCGGTTCAGTAATGAAGTTCCAACCCTAAGTAGGCCACCGTAAGGTGGCGCAGTTAGTATCTTATATATTTAAACTAGCAATTACACGACTTAATAAAGTACTATGGCACCACCGTAAGGTGGAGCAGTTATATAATATCACATATATCTTAACGAGCAATTCTTACTTAAGGTTTATGACGCCACCGGAAGGTGGCGCAGTTTATATCTCACATATTTCAACAAATTCTTGCTAAATTGAATAATATGCTAACTAATATAATTAATCGATAAATTACAAAATATAATAAAAAAATAGTATGCACCTGATAACTTACGAGAAAATATGATAAAAACGATAAAATCAGAAAAAATAATTGAAAACAAAATAAAATCGTAAAAATTTGAAAAAACCTAAAAAGACATCAGTTTTATGCGGTACGAAGTCCGCCGGGTCAGCTAGTCTATATATATAAAAATGAATGTTTGTCTATAATATGTCTGTATGTACTCAATGAACTCAAAAGCTACTGGACCGATTGTCATCAAAATTGGTATGTATATGTATTTTTCTACGGAGAAGGTTTGTATGATATGCTCATTGATGCCACTCGCCACCAGGTGGCGCTGCAGAGTAGCAACTTCGTTCCCGTTCAACCGATTGTCATGAAAATTGGTATGTATATGTATTTTTCCACGGAGAAGGTTTGTATGACATGCTCATTGATGCCACTCGCCACCAGGTGGCGCTGCAGAGTAGCAACTTCTGCCCCGTTTAACCGATTGTCATGAAAATTGGTATGTATTTGTATTTTTCCACGGAGAAGGTTTGTATGATATGCTCATTGATGCCACTCGCCACCAGGTGGTGCTGCAGAGTAGCAACTTCTGCCTCGTTCAACCGATTGTCATGAAAATCGGTATGATGATGTATTTTTAATGGGTAAGATGAATATGATATTCGTATTAATTGAAGTTACCACCAGATGGCGCTTCCATGTATCAAATTCAATACTGATTAATAGATATCTATACGAATTTGTATAAATATAAGTTCGAAAAATATATTTTTGGTGCGATAAGTAAAACAAAACTATAAACTTTCTTTCCTTCTCTATCTCTTCTCCTCTTTTATTTTTCTTAAATCTATTTTAGTTATTGGCGTAGCAACGCGCGCCGGGTACAGCTAGTTATTTATAAATTATGTGAATTTTATATCAAGTGTTTATTTAAAAAAACATTCTAAATTCACGAAACGGCGACTTGTCTTAAGAAAACCTTGAAGAAAATTGTCATCAAACACAAACAGGTCAGGTTTCTCAAACTTTTCTGAAAACCTTCAAGAAAATAATCAAATTTCAGTTCGTACCACAGGTCATGCAAAAGTTGACTAACATTATGTGAACAGAAATGTCTTATGAGTTATGTTTCACGAGCAAAGCTTGGTCATGCAAGTACTAAAATAATCAACAAATGTTGCAGAATATTAATTATTCCATCGCTTTACGAGTTATTGAAAAACATTTTTCAAAGACATTGACCATTTAACTAAGAAGAAACAACTACTTCCCGGGCTATGTGCCCCGACGGATATTGAATTATACTTCAAAGTCAAACGGGGTTGGCATATCTAATACATAATTTAAACCAACCATTTTGGTTTGTAGTTAGAAGGGACAACATAACTTGTAGACCGGTTTCGGTGTATTTGCACCTCGTCAGTACAAGGTATATGTTATCCGTCAGCGAGCTTAAAGCATAATCGCTGACTGAAGACTACACTAAAATCACAAATAATATATATCTTTCAATAACGAAAGTGTAAAAGATGTATATTGTACTGACGAGGTGCAAATATACCGAAACCGGTCTACAAGTTATGTTGTCCCTTTTAACTACAAACCAAAGTGGTTGGTTTAAATTATCTATTAGATATGCCAATCCAGTTTGACTTTGAAGTATAATTCAATATTCGTCGGGGCACATAGCCCGGGAAGTAGTTGTTTCTTCTTAATTAAATGGTCAATGTCTTTGAAAACTGTTTTTCAAAAACTCGTAAAGCGATAGAATAATTAATATTCTGCATTCTGCAACATTTGTTGATTGATAACTCGCTTTATTAAATAAGACACTATTACAGCTTCTTATAATAATACTTTAATACTAAAATAATATTTATATCGCTTATGTAGTATTTAATAATAACACAGATAAAAATAAAAAAGTATTTAAAAAAAAATACAAAGTCATTAAAATCACAATTCCATGCAAAATTCCGATAAAAATTCTAATAGCAAAGTAAATTTGCTATGATCACCACCATTTTGTTTATAATATTTAACAAAACACTTCATAAAATAACAAACATTGTTAAGAATACTCTGAAAAAGAATCAATAGTAAGAATAATAATTCAAAATTTAAAAAAATAAATAATACCTCATCCCAGTCTTTTCTAAAAAAAGCAGTACACTGTCGTTCAATATTATCACTCGAAATTATATTCATTTTTACAAGGTAAGCAACAAACATACCAAAATTATTCCAATTATTTTGATCAGAAGATTTTTCTAACAGAGCTAGATTTTTTGGACAAAGTAAGTCTTTAAATAAATCATCAGTCGATTTCGTATTAATTTTCCAAATAGTAACAAAATCATTAAACTGATCGATTGTTTGCATTAAATTCGGTCTATGAGCAACTAAAAATACAATATAATATTTAAAATCAGTTATCAAATAGACACTGTGGCCCGAACTCTCTGTTCAGGTCTTGCAGAATGATAAAAAATAGAATCTTCCAAAATCTGTCAACTTAGTTTATGGGTAAATGAGGTATAATCTAGCGCTTGGCAAAATAATCAACATCCGGTGTGGACCAAAAGGAAGTAAAACTGAGTTGTTTTTTTTTAATTTGTTGTGGGTTGCGATGGGTATCGACACCTACGGAATTCCATGTGAAGCCAAGGAGACTCATTTTCTCCTTCTATTTATCGGCGAGTGCCGCCACAGAAAAAATTCAACAAATCTATACTAGATTTACTAAAAAACAACATTAATTATTGAGCCTGCTTTGCATACCATCCAGTAGGTGGCGATACCCATCGCTACCCACAACGAATTCTGCGTAAAAATACGTTTGTTTGAAAAAATGCATATCAAGTTCTTTTACTGATCACGGGAACCTCCAATTTGAAAATTATTGTTCAATAATAACGTGGCCAATTTTAACTTATTATAAAAATTATAAAGTTGCAAACTAATCTTGATATTGAGGAAAAATCAACCAAAAGTTGTTTTCTTTTTCACGCAGAATCCGAATCCACTACAAAAATATGCATGTCATATTTGAAAAAAAAAACAACTTCTGGTCAGTTTAACCCACTTCCGCTCCAGACAGGACTTTCATTTTATTGGCAATTGATAGAGCATATCGGATTTACCTAAGTTGCCAGATTTTGAAAAAAACTATTTTTTAACAGTCTGTAAAACCTGTACGGTGGTTTGGACCACCCACCGTGTAAATTTATTGTTATTTACTAAATTTATTGAAATATATATTTTTTAATCAATACATGTTCAAAGAATGCAAAAAATGTATTAAGAAATTGAATCTGAGATTTTTAAAGCTTTTAATGTTAGGTTCGTAAGAGGTATTGCCATAAAAAACTAATATATAAACTTCCCATGGCCTCTTTATTTTTCGTCTCCTACCTTTCACTCATTTATTGAGCACAGTTTAAAATCTTAGGTAAGAGGTGTTGAGACAGAAAAGTTGTCACAAAAATGAGGAACGCAACCTCCCTTGGTCTGAGTATCTTTCAATGCTCCACCTTTCGTGTAAATTATTTGTCATTAAATGATTTGTGCCCATCGGAATTCAGCGAGTTGCACACGTTTTTTTTTTGTTCTGTACATGATTTTTAAAAATCAGATTTAGTTTTTGCAGTTTCTGATTAAATACAGAAGGGGAACGAGGTTTTATCCCTATCCATGTAGTGTATGATTCCAAGGAGGGAAAACCAACCCATTATTTTTCTATAAGATTATGCCCGGTAATCTAATTTGATGGTACGCTTCAGACATAGTCCTAGACTACTCTCTTTATTGCGTTTTATTTTCTTTGAAGGCTTAGACACCAGTGTTTCTTGCTTTCCAGCAACAAGATGTGGCTCCAGTTATCCTTGTTTGGAGCTTCATTTCCAATTCATTTCTTAACCTAAGCCACCTTTTACATGATGAGGGTGATCTCACTTTTTGCATTATGTGCATACATCTTCAATTATCTTTCCTATTCTTTTTAAATATGAGAGGAAACGTTCGTGGCTCATGAGAAATTAGGTAAATAATAAATTTGTTCTATGATGAGATGACCAAATTTGATCAAATTGGGTTACCCAAACAAATATGAATAGAAATATAATAGAAGTCGCGAATGGAAAAACTGGAAGGAAGTAGTAGAGTTGTTGCGACAAAAAAATCTTCACAAAAATGAGTATCGGAAATTCCTCTCTTCCCAGTTTTGAGTATACCATGAATCAATAAAAGCTTTAGAAACAAAAAATATATTTTTCAATTAAATTTCAACTAATCTAATTAATATATTTACTTAGTAAAAGGGCCAAATTTAAAAGGGAGGTAGATATAACTGAAATTATAATATCATTTAAATCACACCGTCCTTGTAACGATTGATATACTGATAACAACAATTTCTCTATGCTGGATTTATTAATATTTTCAGAATCTTCGAGTAAATCTAAACACATTATCTAAAAATAACATATCTATAAGTTGAAAAAAAAATTATATAAAGCCTGTTCCAAGTTATTTCGTTGACTCCAAATCTTGATAAACCTTTATTTGACTGATATGATTCATAACAGGTAATAAAATAAAGATTGTGTTTACTATAAACATTCCATTCTGAGATTTTAATAACCCTTGTGTTCAGCACGAGAGATCTTTCTATATAACACTTGTTGCTGATTCTAAGTTACCGTTAAGGGAGCTTAGATGGTTGAAAATAAATTAAATACTGCACGAAAACTTTTAACGCACATATATTGAAATTTTGAAAGGTATACAATTAACAAAGGTATTTTAAAGAGAGATTTTTCTCTCTGGTGTTCATATTGAAACTCTTTCTTTTCTCTCTGCCAAAACCCACTGAAGCACCCTTTTCCCCTCCAGTTTAGTGGAGGGTATGGTATCATCAATTGCCGATGAATTTACCAAACAGGCAATTGGGATCAACCCTAACAATCCTTACCGATAATTCTAGACAGATCTATTAATAATAATAATAATAATAGCTGTTTATTGTCAAGATAAAAAATACAAAAATATAACAATCTATGTGACATGATGGCAGTCATAATTTAGTTTCTAATAAAAACATAGATTTTAATTGAATAAAGGTATTAAACTTTTTCATGACAATAGGTTCTGGATAGATTCACCTGCAACAAGTGCAGATGCCTCTCTCTACTCCCAGAACCCAAAACCCAAATTAATCCACAACAAAAATAAATTCTTAAAAGTAGGATATTCTTAGCTCACTGTCCGCTCTACACCCTATTCTACATAATGTAATTTAGATATATATATGCTTGAGCCACCAACACACAGACTCAAACGCACAGTTAAATCAATAGCATCATTCTCATTTTCCGATGAAATACGGACGGACTCAATAATTTAAATTCAGCAGGGATATTGTTATAAGACGATGCGATATTAAATGAAAACGAAAGGCGAAATAATGAGCTACCGTGTCGGGGTATAGTGAGAAGACCACGATGACGTAAATTAAGATTATGAACATCCGTCCTAAATGAAATTCGATTAAACAGGTACGGTGGTGTTTTAAAGATGATTACCTTATGACAGAAAGAAAGAAAATGAAGACTCCTTCTGTTTTCCATGTTTAGCCAGCCGGACCACACCAAAGCATGAGATACATGCTGCCTCCTTTGTATGCCATAAATAAACCTTAAACATGAATTTTGGACTTTTTGTATCCGAGAAGAAGTGTAAACATCAAGACATGGGCCATATACAATATCACAAAAATTAAAATGACTCAAAACGAGAGAATCACAGAGCATTTTTCGTACTGGAGGTGACAAAGAATGACGAAAAGAATTCATAGTCTTTACTCAGGGAAAAACCTTACTTAAACTAATAAATGTTAAATTGGTATAAGTATTGAATTCAATGCATAGATGTTTACGATATGGGATTAGTTAGATAATATCCAAAAGGGTCTTTCAGTAAATTTTAGCAGAAATATTAATATACTTGAGGTATTCTAGGTACGCAACACCTTGTATTTGAACTTAAGTATTTGGCGTCTTGGGTTAAAAAAGTTCATATCCATAAACGAAACTAAGTTATAGTAAAAAAAAAGCTTTATAAATATTCGAACTAAAAAATAAAAAATAATTCTTAGTTTACAAATACATAAATTAATGTGTAAACAAATTGATTTCTTTAAGAATTAATTTTTTTAATATCTTGCATAGTTTTCCCAGTACAACTTGTCACTTACAACTACAAAGAATATCTCTCCATAATAATAAGAATGATGTTCTTTTAAAGTTGCCCTAGTAAAATCTTAAAAATGATTGGCATTTTAATTTCGTTTGGATAAACTTTAAACTATACCGGATTTGATATGACATGATAAGAAATACTTATAATCAGGTGCTTAGGCACCAAAATTTGTGTCTGTTGGTGTTATCGACGTTAGTCCGTTTAACAAGGTATTTGCAGTCAACGAAAAAATTTGGAACGGTTTTTAATTAATAAAAAATCTTACTCTTATACTTTCAACTAAATGAAATCCACTCAAACTGTCTTCATTATGTTTTTCTTTACTTCCATATGGTGGTAGTTGAAAAATAGCTTTTTCTTCAATAATTTTCTTACTATCTAAATTAAAAACCTTCTGCAATTCCTTATCGACTTCTTTCATAAATATATTTACAGTAATATGAGTATTTATCCATTGTTTCACACGATCCGTACACATTCTAGATGTAATAGAAATACAAGAAATTTTTGTTTGTGGTAATGTATCAATAGCTAAAAGATTCTCAATTGTAGTTGGTATTCTTGTATTTAAAAACGTTGAAATTTCATCACCACACATTTTTCTTAAAGTTGATATTTTTTCTTGTATCAATTCTGTCACTCTCATTCTTAGATCAATCTAAAAATATATTTTTTTACAGTGAAGAAATATATAAAAATATTTTTTATAAAATAAGCCAGTGTTATACATATCAGGTAAACAAAGAAAATTATTTGTCACGGATCCAGTCATATTTAGAAGAAATGTTTGTTTTTTTTTTAAAAAGTTTGATATTTTAAGAAATTTCCATTTTTTAAAATTAAAAATTCCTAATGAAACGGTACCAAAAAGTTATTTATCGATAACTATTGTACCTGAGATTGTTTCTCCTCAAGCGATAGTTATACTTTAAAATGGATATTTAGTAAACTAAGTATTTTAAAATTCAGAAATTACACGAACAATAATATGACATTAAGCAAAAATTGAAAAAATTCGTATGTACTTTTATGTATTTAATGTACACAGATTAAAAATATATAAAATAAACAAAATATAATAAATATACCTTTTGATTTTTTTCAATTAAATCAAAAGAATTTTTTATATGTTCTTTTTGAGTTTCTAAAAAGTCTTTTATCGTTTCTAAACTGTCTTTTTTATATAGAGGAACTACAGTATTACAAATATGCTTCACTGATGCTGATGCCAGTCTTTCACTAACAAATTCAACAGTTTTCCTTACAGATTCTGGTTGGCCATTAAAAAAAGCTTCTTCTAGTTGTTGCTAAAAAATAGTAATTAAGTATTATCAAACAGAAATGTTTTTTACAACTACAACAGAATATTCTCATTTTTAAAACTGAAAATTTTACAAAATTCAATCATTTTGAAAATTTTGAAAAATTCAATGTGCTTTCTCTATGCGTTCAGTATAAGATGTTTGGGGAAAGCATAGAGAGAGAGAAATATTCTGTTTCACTGCGCCTGCGTGTGACACTTTTCTCAACGTGACTGTAACACTTTTCTCAATGTGACTGTTTCACACGATTTTACTACCCATATTTTTTTTCATACCAGGCGCCTTATATAGGTATCGTTTCTTAAGGAGTAAACTTCAAAAATTTATTACAATTCCTTTACTAATTAATCGAAAGGAACTTCGTTCCATCCGGATGTTCCTTGACACCTCTCACTTTTTTTGACTACAAAATAAAATCATTTTCTTACCTCCAACCGTTTTTTAGATATTTGTTCGGATGACTGAACAGCAGTAACTGGTGTAATATGTTTTATAGTAATATTTCTATGCTCCGTACTATTGGTTAATATTTTTTTAATCTCGTCCAAATAAATACAACAAGAATATAAAATATCTTGATCGACAATATCAAGACTATCCAAAGTATTTGCTTTTCTTATAAAATGTACATTTCTGGTTGAACAAAACTTATTATATTCAGTATCAGGAAAATGTGGCAAATCAAAGAGCCAACCTAGAGAAAATTTCACTAATGATGCGTTATAATCAAATTTTTTATTCGATTTTTCATACGAATGATATATCTGGAACAAAACTTCGTATGTCAACAAATAATAGGGTAAACGTAAAGTTATATAATCCAGCATCGATAAATATTTCACTATCCAAGGTACTGTAAGGATAACAGTATTGTGTTTTATAGAATCGATTAAAAGTTGTTTAATATCCAATTGTGGTAATTTCTAAAAAGATATATATTAAATTATATTATATTGGAGTATATATAGGGTTAGACGATTAAACCTTTACCTAGTCAACGATCATATATTTTTTTTAATTGATTGAAATGGCAAAAATGTGAGATATGATTTCAGAATTCATTCACTTTAGGTTTTGACTTTGACAATGGACTTTAAAAGGCCAATAAACAAGTTGCATGCTCGTGAATATGATCTTATGGTATTAAGTCAGTAAAGGTGCTATGACAGTTCGAGCACAAAATCGGTATTTTTTACATGTAAATCTCCATAAGAAAATCTAAGGTCCATTCTGCTCATTTTTGGACCATTAGCCACGCCTCCCAATTACGTGACCAGACTGACCAGTCATACTTTAGTCATACGTCAGTCATAGGCCAGTCATACATCAATCATACGTTAGTCATATGTTAGTTATACGCAAGGCCACGTGATTGGGAGGCGTGGCTAAATGGTCCAAAAATGAGCAGAATGGACCTTAGATTTTCTTATGTAGATTTACATGTAAAAACGACCGATTTTGTGCTCGAACTGTCATAGCACCTTTACTTTAAGTTCCATTCACGTACAGGCATATCCATACTAACATATTTTTTAGTCTCTTAAATGGACAAAATAGAACAAACCATACGATTTGCATATGATGAATTGAAAAGTCATGTGACGAGGAAATGAGGCGTGAAAAGATTTTTTAGCTTTTCTAGCCCATTTTCAGCAAACGAACCGTTTGCGTGCCCACGACTCTACAGCAGCGACCAAAATATTTTTACGATATTATCGCATTTACTTTGACACCAGCGTTAAATGAAAGCGATTAGAGAGCGCTCATCTGCTGTTACGGCTGCCTTACCATCACTTGAGATGGGATGTTTTTACTGGTGTTCGTTCGTTGCCTCAATATCTTGTTGATGCGTTTGGACAAGTAATCACGATAACTATGAGAGTTTATGAACTGCTCCATAGGGAATTTTTTCTAATCACACAACACGATGTTTGCAATTTCGCCACATTCGACAAATCTAACATTGATCTGTCGAATCACTTTTTTTAACTGTGCTCTTAGGTCATGTGCTTTTTGCAATATTCGTCGAATGCTTTGCTTTGATAAGTTTAGCTCTTTGACCTTTTGATTACCACTACGATGTGGATTTTGCTCAAGTAGCTCTTCACTTTTGAAAGCATTTCAAACGGCGCTGCCGAGCCTTTTTTCGTCAATACCCATGGAGTTTGACCATTTTATATATTTTTTTCTATATATCTTAGGCGCAAATGCTTTTGTTTAATGGCTTGTAAAAACCATAATGCCATCAGAAGAATATTGGCGTGTCTGTCATTAACGGTTTGTTAGATTCAATTGCCTAACCCTGTAGATCTTACCTTCTCTTTAATATTGATATAATGATTAAACATATTTTCTGGAAACTTATTAACATCTAATTTATACGGAAGTGATTCAACAAATCCTAAAAATTTTGCTAACACTCTCAGGTATCTTAAATTTAAGGCATAGGCTTTTCTTGTTACAACATCTGTATCATCACCTAAAAAAATATATGCAGATATAATAATAATATGTAGTATTATAGAAAAAAGGTAAATTGGGTTTAATTGATTAATAAAGTAGAAAAATGATAGCATGTTAAATGTACGAGCCCTGTCTCAGTGAAGTTGGCCCCACGCTCCAAAACAGGATATTTCTGACTTTATTTAAGGGCTAAATAAAATTTTATTTAAAATATAATATTTTTGGTTTCTTTAAATGTTTATGGAAAGATAACAAAACCGACGCAGCTATTTTTGAAGCGTTTTTATTTTGAACAATGGCGCACTCTATCGGCAATAGTTCTGTCCCCTAAATTGAGAACATTCGTTCAACATTACTATATAATTACTATGGAGAGTAGACCCTCCATAAACATTACGTTTACACTCCTGGTATCTATACTTCGTGCTCAAGACCTAATTGTATGACAGTTGTCAAATTTGTATACGTATATTACGAACTTTTCACGCCATCTATTAGATACAAATTGAAATAGAGCGATAATATATGTAAAAACTTTAATAATAATTTATTCGTACCAGATTCCTCTATTTGACTTGATGTAAAACTATTTCCATTTAACGAAATTATTTCATATATAAAAGCATCACATAAATGTGTGTTAAAAGAATGATTTGAGGCCATTATAATAAAATCTTTGTAAAATTCCTGATGACCAGTGAAATGTGGTGGAGTATTTAAACCATTCGAACATTGTTTCGTTACTAATCTGTTTTTAAGTCTATTTAATTTACTTGGATCAATATCTGGAAATGAACTTGGCAATGGATTGTTTTCTACATCCTAAAAAACATAACAAATTAAAGTTATCATATATAATATTAATTAATAATTAATACATTTTGTTATGACGGTTTATTTAACATATAGTCACCAGTCCAGTGCATCTACTCCAGGGTCTTAGTACCCTAAACTAGTTTGTACAGGATGGGTGTTATATGTTTATGGAGGCACTTGGAAATCTCCTGCAATAAAGTGCCTTGCAGTGGTGCGGTATCTGTTTAATTGTTTTAGGTTTCCTGACGCATATTCTGCAGCTTGGGTTTCCATTAAACAGCCTCGTGTTTTACTGGTATCCCTTGATCGGTGCATGGCACGTATATAATCATGAATTGACTCGTAGCCGATTCCTGCGGGTTTTGCGCAGTGTCTCATCTCTTCTGGCACACGCCTGTCCATTACACTTTCTATTGTGTCATTGACCAAAAATGTAATCCCAGTGTTGAATGAGTTGTCTATGGATCCAGGCTTTTATTCGGCTCCGAACCCTACTTTTTGGTACTCTAAGAAATGTCTTTGGATCGTAGTATATGATTCCTTTTGGCAAGTTTATCAGCCTGTTCGTTGCCTTGTATTTCTCTATGTCCTGACACTGAAACTAGTTTAACACTGCTATCTTCCGCCAAGATATCGTGTTGTATTCGGCATTAGTGAACTAGCCTGAGGACCACTTTAGGGGTGTTTAAAGCCCCAATAAGCATCAGACTATCTGTGCATTTGTTAATCCGCTTAAATTATTTTCTATTGTACATTGTATATACTTCTGCTTGAGACACAGATGTATGTTTCTAGAGGGAGAATTTTTTTTACGTTTTCGTTACTGTTGTAAAGTACTACTCCTCATCCCTCTTCAGTTTTAGACCCATATGTGTACCTGGTGTAACCCAGAAGCTTAGGTTAAGTGCTTGGATTACGTACACAGCGGCTGGATTCCTGAGACGTATGGACCCCAAAAACGTGAAAGAACGACCGTCACGACTCAAATGGGGAGTAATTTTGAAGTTTAGGATGCCGAGTTTAAAGTTGTTTTCATACAATTTTTATACATTTTGCACTTTTTTTCAATCTATATAGAATCATTAGCTGTTACTAATTTTATAAGCAAGTAGGTAATATTGCATTTTATATTATTATAGGTAATTTAAGTTTAGTTTATTCATTATCGATAATTATACAGAAAAAAAATAACTTACCAAAGATCTTCCACAAGAACTCAATAATTGAGCTTTAAATAGCCTTGCAAAGTGCATATAATTCGCTGAATCATTTTGCAAACTCAATAAACTTTTAATCTTCCCTTCTAATCCGATTTGAAAATTCCAACCTGGTTGTAAATGATTTTTTTCCCAAATACGTAAAATTTCGTAAAAAAGGTCTCGTTGTTTACGAAACGATAAAAAACTAACATCATTCGGAAAATTATTCTTAGTATCTGTATCTAAATTATAAGTAACATTTGTATTTATATTCTCATCAAATTCTTCAATAATTCTATCACTTTTCATATCGGATAATTTACGTAGTTTTTCAGAAAATTTAACCGAAAATTCGGTTATTCTTTGATTAATTGACAATAATTTTAAAGTTGATTTATCGTAATATTTTAGTATATTAAATTGAGTTTCTAAAACCTTTATAGAAAAATACACAATATTATGAACAGTTTCAAAATAATCTAAAAAATTTAAATTATTGGTTTCATTTAAAAAATTTACCCCCAATTGTAATTCTTCTACATCAGTATACTGTTTCGTTAAAATTAATGAAATTAAAAAATATATTTCACCAGTAATATTTAAAACTAAATTATTATCAAGTATTATTGTATAAATATTAGCTATGATATTTAATTCATCTTTATAAGTAACTAAATTTAATTTTGGTACCACTTCACATCTATTTTCAGATATAGATAACTTTTTAATATTTACTAATGCAACACTTTCATCCGAATCTTTCTTTGATAAAATTTTAGATCGTTCTTTAACCAAAAATAATCTATTTTCATTGCAATCATTGGATGACAATTCTTTAGTGTTAAAATTATTAAAACTATTCATAGAATGAAATGAATTATTAATTCTTAACGGAGTAGGTGTGATTCTTTTACCAAAATCGTCATTGGATTTATCATTAGATTTAATTGTTGTTGGTGTTATTTTTTTACTAGAATTATTATTTCTTAAAGGAGTTGATGTTAATTTTTTACTAGTATTATCGGTTTGCTTTTCTAATGAGATTCGTTTTTCAGATGGAGTTTTTGGGCATAAAAAATCACCTAAAGAGATATCATGTTTTTTAGGTTTGGATTTTGAGCTTTGTTGTCTATATAAAGGAGAAACAGGGCTGTAATAACTTGAATTTAAATTCAATTTGGTTCCTTTTGGAGTATTAGTGTTATTAATCTCTTTTGCAATTTCAGAAAAGCTTTTATCAAGTGATTTCACTACGGAAGTAGAAGGTTCTGGTCTTGTATCCGATTTTATCTTCCTTGGGGTACATCGTTGCGACTGCTCACCAAACTTTTTTTGGCTAAAAATGTAAATAAATAAGTTTTATTAGAGTATAGATTACAAGATGGTAATGTTGCTCTATTGGGTCTACTGAGGTATGGACGCAAATGATAATCATGTAATAATAAAGACCATACATAAAATATTGCAAGACAATTAATAAAATAGAAATAAAACTTTCTAAAAATCGTAGACATAACACAGCAACATTACCCACAACAAAATACGATTACTTATACAAAAATTGCGTTATTTTCAATATTGTTAAAGCAATTTCAGAATTGTTAAGATAACTGCAAAGTAAGACCTTTATTCTATCAGAATTTAAAGTTTAAGCTTACAATAAATAGAATACTTTCAAAAGTTGTAAATTGATCTCAAAAAGCTATACAGTAATGGAAACATAAGCTTTTTTTATCTAAAATCGTAACTTTCGATACAAATCGAATAACTAGAACTGTGTTAAATCAAAACATTAAAGTAGGTACATTTCAAAGCACATAAATAGTGAATATCTAAACAGCATGACTACTAGTAAAGTAAATACAATTAACATAACATACCTGTTAATATCTTCATGTAAAACATTTAAAAAATATGTTAAAAATTCGCTTTGTGAACAATTAAAATCATTTTCATTACTCTGAAAAAAAGTGAGGTTATCTATGATGTCAACAATGATTTTTAGAACGTAATTACCTGCGACAAAAGCCACGATTTAAATGTATTCAAGTTAATTTCGTTGCTAACTAATTTTTGTAACAATATAAGAGACATTTTTATTTAAAACTATCATTCTAAACAAACGAAACACTAGTTTTAACAACACAAAGATACATCACAAGAGAAATGGCGGTAAAATTTAGTGACTGATTTCATTTGAAGGGATGTGTCAAAATTCAAGCTTTTTTCTTTGTACGATAGATGTCTTGTAAATTTATGGTCTGTAACTAATAGTGTAAACAGCCAAAGTATTTAATATATATATTTTTTATTTTATCATTATTTGTAATGGTAGATGATCTGGGAATGTCTAGACAAATTAAATGAATTAGTACAGAATAACACTGTTACCCTCCTATGGGTTTCAGGACACATATGAATAGAAGGTAATGAAACAGCAGACAAGCTGGCAAAAGAAGGAGCTGAAACCCCATGTCTGGGACCAGAACCTTCCTGTGGTATCAGCAGTAGTACAATCTTAGAAAAACTATAAAAAAAAATGGATAGCAAAAAATCCAAGTACTGCATGGAACGATCTAGAAGGACTAAGACAATCGAAGACGCTCCTGGGAAACTACAACCAGAAGAGATCTCTCAGCTGTCTTAACCTTAGTAAGAAGAACCTCCGTATTATACCAGAAATACTAACCGGACAGTGCCGATTAAGAGGACACATGAAGAAACTAGGATTGGATTGGTAGATGAAGCAAACTGCAGATTCTGTGAGGTAGAGAATGAAACCTCATCAATACACATACTCTCAGAATGCATTGCATTACGTAATTCTAGGGTCAAATACCTAGGCTCATACGAAATAGAAAGAGGAAGATCTACCTAACTTGATACCCAACGATATCCTAAACTTTCTAAGAAAGATAGGATTAGAGGAGCTGTATAAATTAAAGAATAAAATTATTCTTCTATTTAATCAGAAAACAAATATAAAGGTCGATCTGATTCATATTCTTCCATTTCATTAATATATTAATTCTTTATTAATTCTTTATCTTTTGAACAAAAGAAATAAAAACTAGTTATCTATTTATAAAAGGTGTGTCCTTGATGGTTCTATTATGTTTTAGTTTTAGAGAAATGATAGAATATTGCGAAACTTTATGTTTGTTTCAACATACCAAAGAACCATTCTAGAACCGTCCGGGAATTGCGCAGGTATAACAACTTATTACTGGCTATTAGACTAAAAAACATAATTTTGACTTTCAATGTACACAATTTAGGCTTTCTTAATCTACTGGATAATGAGAGTCAGCCTAAGTCACAAAGTATACCTCCTGGTGAATCCCATCCAGCGCAGTTTACGTGTGCCACAATCGGCACAATCCGTAAGTAGTACGCGCCTCAGCCATACTTTATGATTGAAACCAAATTTACCACTAGGCAATCGTCATCTTTGTTGTCATCATATACTTAGATGTTTAAACTAATATCAGATTCGAAAGAAGTGTTTTGGGTTTGTCGTTTTTGTTACATTGTTCTGAGGTTTGTGCTTCACTGTGTTTTTAGCTTCTGCTTCTTTCTATTTTCTATTGCATTATTATAACAAAACTACGTTTATTATACCTATCTTAAAATATTGCTATATTTTTCCGTTTCCTAATGGATTATGAGAAGTTCTTCTTTGCTAGGTATGGGAATTAGATCTTAGATAGGTATGTAAATGTAATATTGCAGCAGATGACGAAATTATTGAATTGGGTTTCTTGTAAACGATGTTGATTCCATTAGATCTAATGTAGCACATGAAAAATTGATGGTGCTGTAGTTGTACACTTCTGCAGAACATGCATGGTAACGGTTATTGCTAGAATAATGGACGAATCAATTTTTTACAACTCATCATTTCTCACCTTCAATATACTCTGCATTCGCAACCCGATACCTCTTCATGCGATCCGTTTACTGGGCGAAGAAGTGCTGCAGGTCATCTTCCGATAGTCTGTTAAGTAGCTTCGCCGATTTTTGTTTTACCTCCTTTATAGTTTTCTAACAGGTTTCTTTCAAACAGAATTTAATTTTTGGGAACAGGTAGAAGTTCCAGGGTACTAACTCGTGCGAAAAAGGCCCGTGTTCCAAGACTGTGACATGGTTTTTTGCCAAATGATCTTGATGTAGGATCCATCAGTTCTCTTTTCACATTTCGGGACATTTTTGCGATTTTTGTTCTTGAAGTCTTCGTGAAACGTCTATATAGTACTTATAGTATGGATTTACTTTCTGCCCTTGTGGTAGGTACCTGCTACCTACTCATTTCATATGGACTCCGTATATAATAGAAAAGAATCAAGATTGTCTTGAATTTGGCTCTCGGCGAGACTGGAGGCTTCTGGATTGATTGTCTTTTAGTTTCAGGGTCATAATGAAAAATTCATGTTTGACAAGAAGAAGAGTGCTTTCCGATGCATTTTTGAGTGTCAGAACAAACAAGCTTAATACACACGTTCCTCATGATAAGTTCTTCGTGCAGAATTTGTCTCACAGTTTTTGTGTTAAAATTCACATCTTTAGCGAAAGCACTGACGATTTTTTCTTACCATTTCGATTACTTTTTAAAGCCCAAAGCACTAGACATCTTCAAAATCCTCCCTCCCCTGCAGTAAACGTTTGTACCTATTAAATATTCGGTCACGGGATATGGGCAATCATCCCCATCACCCTCACAAAGTTTTATTAACAAAAACTTTAAATTCACTCGTTGCTCAATTCTTTTTCGACGCGAGTAATTTTTGGATTCTCTGTATTTGACAACTACAATAGACCTATCTCTTGCAGCTGCCTGGAATATTTACTTAACGTTAAGGGGTTTATTCAGAACAAAACTCCGCTCCTTTCATTCTTCCCACTAACTAGGTGTTCTTCAAAAAGAACTCTCGGCATACCTTGTAGTTTTGGATATGCTCTTTTTAGTATTGCCGTTCCAAAGGCTGCATCCCGTGGGATATACCTACGTGGAGCATATGTGTTTAATTTTGTTTACAGACATCATAGACCAATATAAAAGTGTGACTGGCATACTTAATTGTCAAGTATACCTATGCATTAATAAAATAAAAAAGAATTTTTGGCTATGGCTGACAAAGTCTTAAAACCATGCAACAGAAAAGAAATCTTTACAAAAACATTTATTTATAGTGAACAAATGTTGCAAAATGCAGAATATTAGTTATTCTATCGCTTTACGAATTTTGAAAAATATTTTTAAAAACATTGACCATTTAACTAGGAAGAAACAACTACCTCTCGGGCTATGTGCCTCGACTGATATTGAATTACACTTCAAAGTCAAATGAGGTTGGCATATCTAACAGATAATTTAAACCAAGCATTTTAGTTTGCAGTTAGAAGGGACAACATAACTTGTAGAGATCGGTTTCGGCCTATTGGGCCTCATCAGTAGGTACAAGGTATATGTTATCCGCCAGCGAGCTTAAGGCATAATCGCTGACTGAAGATTCAACTAAAGTCACGAACTATACCTATATTACTTTCAGTAACGAAAGTGTAAACGCCGTGATTTATTTATAGCTCCTCCACATCATCTTTTTCGAGCTGTGGAGTCCCCTTTTTCTGGAACAAAATAACCAATGTCCCTCATTTCACAAAAAAGTAAAATAAGTATATTTTTTTCTTTTCCAACTTTTTCTGTTATAAAATCTTTTTTAATTACAGAGGTAGGTATAGCGAAGAAAAGGTTGTCACACGTAAGAGAATATTTGGCGAATAATATAAAATATTAGCACTTGTTTTCACAATTTCTGTTTGGCAATCTATTCTTCTAACCATTCAAAGAGTTTTTTGCATTCTCCCTTATGGTATTTTCTTTTTTCTTTCATCCACTTCCACAGTGTGTCGTGTGTCCATCATCACCACCAATTTTTGTGCTATTTTCGATAAACCAATATTTATGTAATAAGCTTTATTAAATTACCTAAAATTTTTGCAACAGTAGGAATCTCTAAGCAATTCGGTTAAGTCACATTATAGTCGTCCTGTATTCAAACATCCGTCAATCACTTCAAAAATGATATCATTCCTAATGGAAAATTATTTTTTTACAAATTTGTCTACCACAACTCAATACCATGTCGCCAAACTCCCGATTCCCATTTCGGTACAGTGGCTCTGCTAAATCAACTCCGAAATTTAACTAAATATATTCACGTTACTACCACGTCGGTTCCTATTAGCGACTCTCCTGTATGTTTAGAAACACATCTTGTCGGTAAATAGTCTTACATTTCTTTACATACCTACAATATCTAATGAGCCGGCAAAAAAATCAAACGCAGAGCTAAATACTCAATGTTGCCGTTACGCAAAAATGTCTTTAAGTATAAGTAATATAT
Source organism: Altica lythri (assembly GCA_964028335.1). Classification (NCBI taxonomy): domain Eukaryota; kingdom Metazoa; phylum Arthropoda; class Insecta; order Coleoptera; family Chrysomelidae; genus Altica; species Altica lythri. Next base: position 45,916 of record CAXIIO010000505.1, read on the forward strand.
ACAAAATTGATTTCATTATTGAAAACTGTTTAAATAGGAAGAACCTAGTTAATTAATTTAAGTATATATTTTTTAAGAATATTTTCATATTATCTTTCTAAGAGTCATTGACGAACAATTGAATAGTAAAGTAAAAAGAACATTTTACTGATGAGGCGCAATACGCCGAAACCGGTCTACAACCCTACAAAGCCGTGAGGTTTTTTGTCAAATAGAATTTTAGTTTGTGATTAGTTATGGAGATGTCGCTATTATCGCACTTTTAACATTTTCTTTACTAAAGATAATGTATTTGTGTTTTGTGTGATTTCAGACATATCTCCAGTCTAGATGCTCTCAGAGCTTCTGGACGGATATCTTCCTTGTACTGATGAGGCGCAATACGCCGAAACCGGTTTACAAGTGATATCCTTTCGAATTGCAAACTAAAATGGTTAGTTCTATCTTGCAGATGTACTAACCCCGTTTAACTTTGAACTGTAATTCAATGTCCGTCGGGGCATATAGCGAGGGAAGTAGTTGTTGGTTCTTAGTAAACGGTTTATGTTCTTTGATTTTCAAAGACTCTGTAAAACGTCATAATAGTATTAAACTTTGACATCTACATTTAGGGAACTTTTAAGGATCCTTTTATTTAATTTCTATTTTTCTTTCTTTTAGGTAGGTATATAGTGCCACGCTTAACCTCTCGAAAATATTTCTTGGTATGGTTTAAAACTTTCTATATGAGTAATCCCAGAATAGCTTAAAAAACACACGTAACTTTTTGTGGTCACACAAAAATTTGAAAACTTGACCAGCTGCTTAGGTTAACATTTTTTATAACCGCACTGTGTGTGGGTTCAACCACAAATGTTGTCACCGAAAATTATTACAGCCCACTGTTGTATACACACCTTTCCAACTCCCAGAGAGAATAAATGGTACATAAAGTTGCCATTCTAAAAACCCATGATATAAATATTCCACCAATGGTAAACATATTATTAAACTATATACTAATGGCGACCATAAAAGGGAAGGGTAAAAAAAGGCGTATACACAACCAACGTTCTTGATATAACCCAATTAATAAAGCTTATAAATCCTAAAACTACCTTGTAACAGTATACGATTTTATCCTTTATTTATATGGCACATAAACTTACATTTTCACTTTCACACCTGCACGACCAGGTAATATTCTCGTTCGAACTAAAAATAATAGCGAATAAACGAACCAAATCTGTAATATATGATTTTTATTCCGCTTAATAGTTCCGGTAGTTCACCAATAGGTGTCAGTACTTATACGGATATTTTCTCAAAGTAAATAATTGACGATAATAACAATTTGCCAAATGGGGTAATTGAGCAAAAATAATATATGATTACATTCTTATGAAGCACCTATTTATTTGTTTTTAATGCCTTATTAGTGTTTGTTTTATTCATGAGTGAGTGTCTGGAGGTTTAGTTACCCATATTTTACACTGACATTATAACGAATTTGACAGAATTTGATTTAAAAAAAAAACTTAATCAATCTTATAAAATTTAATTTACTTTGTTCTTGAATGGTTATCTACTTGATTTAGGTATAGTTTCCTGCTAATCAATTGTCATTTTAGTAAAGCGTTTATTAAATAGATGTCAAAGGTAATAATAGTTTAATACTATTATAGCGTTTTACAGAGTCTTTAAAAATCAAAGAACATAGACCGTTTACTAAGAACCAACAACTACTTCCCTGGCTATATGCCCTGACAGACATTGAATTACAGTTCAAAGTTAAACGGGGTTAGTATATCTGCAAGATAGAACTATTAAACTATTATTACCTTTGACATCTATTTGAAACAGTAAATCAAGTAGATAACCCTACAAAGCCGTGAGGTTTTTTGTCAAATAGAATTTCAGTTTGTGATTAGTTATGGAGATGTCGCTATTATCGCACTTTTAACATTTTCTTTACTGAAGATAATGTATTTGTGTGATTTCAGACATATCTCCAGTCTAGATGCTCTCACAGCTTCTGAACGGATATCTTCCTTGTACTGATGAGGCGCCGTAATACGCCGAAACCGGTCAAGAAGTGATATCCTTTCGAATTGCAAACTAAAATGGTTAGTTCTATCTGCAGATATACTAACCCCGTTTAACTTTGAACTGTAATTCAATGTCCGTCGGGGCATATAGCCAGGGAAGTAGTTGTTGGTTCTTAGTAAACGGTCCATGTTCTTTTATTTTCAAAGACTCTGTAAAACGTTATAATAGTATTAAACTATTATTACCTTTGACATCTATTGTTTTTGAATGTTTATATCTTATCGTGTCACTTGTCGTTGGACCAACCTAATAGCTACATAGGTTTCAAAGAATTAGTAACCACTTAATAGGAAGTTAATTTGACAGATAGTCATTTTACTCTTCCAACATCAAAAACCGAAAAAAATGTAAAAATAAACAAAAAAGATAAAAAAAAACAAGGCTGAAGACTGAAGGTTGAAGAATATATAGTTAGGAAGATAAATATAATAATTTTTTAGGAATTTGGTATGTAACATTTTCTTTACTGAAGATAATGTATTTGTGTCATTTCAGACATATCTCCAGTCTAGATGCTCTCAGAGCTTCTGAATGGATATCTTCCTTGTACTGATGAGGCATAATACGCCAAAGCCGGTCTACAAGTGATAGGTATAGTCCATTTCATCGTTTTTGGCCGATTTGATATTAGAAACCACTGAAATAAGATTAAACTGTCATTCAAGTTACCAATGGCGGAGATTTTTTTTTATAAATTAGGTCGTAATTTTCTGAAACTATCAGTGTGGTTTGACATCTACAAAAATATGACATTAATAATTATTAAATTCAACCCTTCAACTGCCACGTATTTTAAAGAAAGTAAAACTAAATCAAATTTTGAAAAACTAATAAAAAGGTTAACTAAATTTACCCAATTGAAATTCAACTCCAGCTGAGTTCGGTAGTGGTTTCTCTACTGGCAAATTAGTGCCCAGCTCAGCCGTAGAGGGTAAGTACCAAAGTAAAGTGAGTGCGCCAACGATTTGTACGGTTAAAATCGGAAACCCCTGATGTTCCAGGCACTACTTCACCCACTGGAGATAATTAAATAAATTCAAAATATTAAACAGTACTAATTGAATTGCAAAATAAAAAAAAATAACGATAAAGTGAGCTAAATAAAACAAAATATCAACTAGACCCTTCTTTAATAAAAATTAAGAATTTACACAAGTGTCAAGCCTCGTGCTTGACAACGCTATTGATATTTATATAAAAAAAAGAATATATGAATAATATTAAAAGATAAATTTACCAATATGTATGATCACACTCAATACAAAAAAAAAGACCAGAAAAATAGATTTTTTTTCTTAACTACTATAGTTGCGACTTAAATCTAATTAGGCTTATCTGTTAATCCTCGGCGTCTCTAATACTTAGGTCGGTTCCGAAAACCAAGCCTGTTCCAAAACCAATAGGCTTGCACCAACCACAATAACTTAAGCTCGAACTAAGTATCAGGTCTGCACCCAAAATTAAAGCCTGTATCTAGCGCTGTATCTAGGATTTCAGCCTATAACTAGGACTTAAACCCGTAACTAGGACCCTAAAATCGTAATTCGGTATTAACAATGGCTTAAACAGATTTTAGTGACTCCTTGAATTAATTTGATTTAATAACTTTAATACAATTTGAACACATTAACTTAAATTTGTACTACAATGAAAGAATAAAAATGAATTTAAATGAATAATACAACATTTAGAAGTTGACTTCTCTGAATTTACAATTAATGATCAAAACTAATGATTTAAATGTAGGTACTCAACAAACTTAAATTTGACTTGCTAGTCACGACAAAATTATAACAATAAATTAAATTAAAATTTAACATAAAATTAATTTATAATAGTGAAAGAATAAGCAAAAGGAGTCTAGTTTCACATAAATAAACCTACATACGATACACAAAGAAATACACATGTAAAATCAAGATATTAAAACTAAAATTGCGTCTATATGGCGTTATTAATCTTATATATAACAAAAAAATATAACATAGTAACTCACCTATTAAGATAGGGTTGTTTTATTTCTTAAAATTCGTGACACCCCTGGCTGGTAAACGGGTGGAACAATATTCTCGTTGCTAATTGCACCAATCGGGAATTCTACCACAGTTCACCGTCTGAATGTTTAAATCACCAAATCTACCTACTGTCTGCTCTATGGGCTACCTACACTCATAGGGAACGAAGAACCATAAGAATCGAACAACCACATGAATAAATAACGTGTAGGTACTCACCACAGAAGATTTCCTAAAATCCGCTAAAGCGATTTTCCTTACGAATCCAACAAAACTACTGAAAATCTCACTCCAATACTTGTTCGTTAGGAAAACTGAGGTTTAATTTCGTAAATCCAAAATGAATTGTCTCCGATGAATAGAGATTACAACTTAAACCCCGAAAATCTTCTCAATGCCACGTTCTTACGACAAAGGCTGGTAAAAGAAAGACCTGGTTCTTTCATATCACATGCACGAGATTTTGACACACGTCGAAATAAGAGGTGGCCTCTACTACTATAGGGACAATAACCGTAGGATCTCCAGCTACCAATTTACGAACAAACAGGTAGTCGCTAGATACGACTAATCTTATTATTTATCAAGATATCGATAAAAATCTCAACATTATCTAATCCCTCGTTCATTTTCGATTTTATTAAGCAAGAAATATAACTGAACACTGACTGTAGAACACTAAACGTCAAATTATCGACAAAAGAAGAGAAATAGTACCTCAAGGATTCATAAACGTAATTTTAATAAATATACTTCTAAAAATAATTCCAGCGATATCAGGGATAATTTATGGCTAGAATAATAAATAATAGCTGGCGATTATCTATGCCGAACCAGATCAACCGGTTCCCGACCCAAATAAATCTTAAATAATGGGAAATTTCAAGGTAGGAAGACGCTTATGTTTACAATTTAATATTTATCACTAGCGGAAATTTAACCCGTGACACAACAACGAGCCGTACGTGACGGTTACTAGGAATGTGAATTAAGTCAAGACTTCCGTATTGAATACTTTTTATCTACCGGTGAAACAAGATGCAGTTACGTAAGTGTTGTACTTCGAGTATGATTTCTGTCATCGGCCAAAATCGGTGAAATGGACTATACATAGGTTTCAAAGGATTAGTTACTATTTAATAGGAAGTTAATTTGACAGATATAACTGTCATTTTACTCTTCCAACATCAAAACCGAAAAAAATGTAAAAATAAACGATAAAAAAACAAAAAAATAAGAAAAAAAAATTAAAATAAAAAAAAACAAAAAACGTTTAAATACCTTTTAAAAAAAAAACGTTAAAAAAAAAAGAACTTAAAAAAATCGAAAAGTGTTTAAATCCAGACAACATGTTGATAAACCAACTAAAAACGTTAAAATACACCAAAAAAAAAACCCGAAAAACGTTTAAAACAAAAAATGTTGAAATACCGAAAAAAAAATCAAAACTCTAAAAAAAACGTTGGAAAATAGAAAAAACGTTTAAACACAGAAGAAAAAAAAACGCTAAATAAAAAAAAACTAAATTCCCAAAAACCATAAAAAAATTAAATTTCAAAAAAAAATCTTTAAAAAATCGAACACAGATTAAAATACAGAAAAAAATGTTTAAAAACGGCTAAAACGTTATAAAGACCGAATTAACATAAAAAATTGAAAATCAGATAAAAAAAAAATTAAAATTATAGAAAAAAACGTGCAAAATCTAAAAAAGTTTAAACACTGAAATACAGAAAACATGTCAAAAAAAGAAAATAATTTAAAATATAAAAAAAGGCGTCAAAACACCAAAAAAAATCGCGTAAATGTTAAGGGGCCATTCATTAATTACGTAAGGGTATTGAGGGGGAAGGGGGTTAAGAAAATCTCTACAAGTTCTTACGTTGAGGGAGGGGGGGGGTAAAATTCATTCTTACGTAATATTTCGTGAATCAAAATTCAAGATTAAAAATCTAATTCCATAATTTAAAACTAGTCAAATATTATTTTATGGACAATGTTATGAGTTTGTAGTTTTACTAATTTATGTTTGCTAGTATTAATTAAATTATTCCTTGTTAAAAAATAAAAATTATGGATCCACGTTGAACTGTAAGTTTTAGTGAAACTGATCCTTTCCTCACATAACAGTTTATTATTTAGAAGATCAAGATAGAATCTTACGTAAGAAAGGGGAAGGGGGTTCGAGAAATCTTACGTATACTTACATGGGGGTAGGGGGGTTTAAAATTGACCAAAATTGTCCTTACGTAATTAATGAATGGCCCCTAAGTATTTAATAAAAACTTTAAAAAATCGAAGATACAATAACAAAAAAAGCGCAAAACGATTAAAAAAATAATAAAAAACTAAAAAATTGTTATAATACCGAAAACCGTTAAAAATCACAAAAATGAATTGAAATACCGAAAAATGATTGAAAATCCAATAAATACGTTACAAAACCGAAAAAGGTTTAAATAAAAATGACAAAATACCGAAAAAATGTTAGAAATGGAAAAACTGTTCCAACATCAAAAACAAAAAAAAAAAAACAAAAAAATGTAAAAACAAAAAACCGATAAAAAAAACGTGTGCGTCTCAGGACGCCCGGCAGAAGTGATAACTTCAACTAATCCAAGTTGAACTATTTAATATTGAAATTTTTTAACTTGAGATCAACTTTGTCTATTACTTAAATTTTATTTACATTAATATGATAATGTGTATAAATTTAAATAAATTTAAGTATTTTAAACATTTTGAAAATTCTGAAAAAATTTTTATCACTATAATTTTCACTAATTACGATACAAAAATTTTTTACTATGACAGTTCAAAATTTTTAATCAGTCACGTAGTAATTTGCAATACAACAACCCTTTATGTGGTACGGCATGATTGCTATTTAATACACACTTAAAACTTAAATTCTTATCCATATTATCAATAATAACATTCATAATACACTTTATAATCAATTTTTATAAGATTTATCACAAATGAAACCACCAAAACACGTCTTTTTTATGCTAAAATTAGGCTAATCAGACTGTCATTTCTTCTTAGACAACCTGTTATTTGAATAAATGAGCAAATAAATAAAAAAAGGGTAAAAGTTAAGAGATATATACAAAAAAGTTTGCATCGGCCGGGAATCGAACCCCGACCGCCCATGTGGCAGGCGAGCATTCTACCAATGGACCACCGAACCACCTACGTACCTATAATAATTTCCAGAATGTATTTGATGCACGTCTCATTTGACGGGTTTTTCGTTACGGTTTTTACTATTACATTTTTTTCAGTTCAGTTTAATTCCAAAAAGTAATGAATTGTGTTTAGTGACAGATTAATACCGTATAACACGGTAAATTCAAATATGCTTAAAACTTACATTGGGAAAAGCATAGAGATAGAGAGAGAAATGATATTATTATGTTTCACTGCGCCTGCGTGTAACAACGATAAACAACGCGTTATGATAAACGCTTTTTTCAACGCGTTACGCTAAAATCAGTTTACCCTCCCATAAGAAGTTATCACTCCAATAAATAAATAAATAAATAAAGATATTTGTATTAATATTAATATTAATATTTACCTATTTCTATTATTATTAAAAAATAAAATAAAATAAAAACATTTATTAACCTGCTGACATGTACATTACACATATAGGAATCGTCAAAGTATACAAAAAATTGATATACATAAAATATTAACTAACAAAATAGTAGTTAATCAAAAAACGATAAATAAATCAAAGCAGTATAGTATATCTACAGATAATAAACTGAATAAGTAAGCACGATGGGTCTTTAGTTTAGTTGCTAAAAAACTCATCTAAACTATATATAGGTTGTCTCAGCAGATAACGTTTTAATTTAAATTTGAAATTTACTAATTTTGAACAATTAGTCACATCTTCGGGTAAGTGGTTAAAAATTTTAAGTGCTACACAATTTGGTGCTTTTAGTGAGATATTATATTTATAGAAAGGTACATGATATTTGTTACGTTGCCGAGTGTTATGTTGATGTAGTTGTGAATTTCGTTTGAATTTATTTCTATTTGAATACATATAAACAGCCAGTTCAAATATGTATAAAGAAGTTAATGTTAAAATATTAGTTTTCATAAAAACATTTCTGCACGAATTTCTTCGGGGAATATTTTCTATTATTCTTAAGATTCGTTTTTGTACGATAAAAACATCAGGTGACAGAGTAGACAATCCCCATAACGCGATGCCATACCTAAGCCTAGATTCAACCTGGGCATAATATAAGCTAACTAACTGGCTCTTTGTTAATATTTTGCTTAAGTTTCTAAATAAATAGCAGATGGAATTTAATTTTGAAATTAATGAGTAGCAATGCTCTTTCCAGTTTAAATTTCTATCAATAATAATACCTAAGAATTTTACACTATCTTCCTCGGAGGATATTAATGACTCTTTTACAGTTATGTCAATATTGTTGCAGTTATTTTGCCAATTGTGAAACCTAATCATTTTTGTTTTATCACTATTAAAATAAAGAGAGTTTAATTCGAACCAGTTAACCAGCTCATTCATGGACATTTGGCAATTATCCTGTAACTCCAAGTCACTTAACGATGAGATCAACACACTAGTATCATCTGCGTATCGAACTTTTAGGATTTTTGGTATTATATCATCTACATCATTTGTATATAGTACCTATAAACAAAACTGGCCCCAAGACTGAGCCTTGAGGGACGCCCATATTATATATTCTCGTATCTGAGTTTACTGGGATATTTTTGTTGTTAAGGTTTATGGTAACATACTGGGACCTATCTTTTAGAAATGATGCCACCCAATCCAGGGCAACTCCACGAATTCCGTATGAATGTAATTTTTGAAGTAAGATATCATGCTGAACGCAGTCGAATGCCCTGCTATTATGTTTCAGTGAGCCTGCGTGTAACAACGATAAACAACGCGTTATGATAAACGCTTTTTTCAACGCGTTACGCTAAAAATCAGTTACCCTCCCATAAGAAGTTATCACTTCAAAACAAAAAAAATAAGTAAAACAAAAAACTTTTAAATACCTTTAAAAAAATCGTTAAAAAACTTTAAAAAATATAAAAGTGTTAAAATACAGACAACGTGTGAATAAACTAACTAAACGTTAAAATACCGAAAAACGTTTAAAACAAAAAAAAAATATTGAAATAGATACCTACCGAAAAAAAGTCAAAACTCCAAAAAATACGTTGGAAAATAGAAAATACGTTTAAACACTGAAATAAACTAAAATAAAAGCGTTAAAACCGAAAAAAATACATTAAATTCCAAAAAACCAGATTAACATAAAAAATCAAAAATCAGATACAACAAAAGAAAAAAAGTAAAATTATAAAAAAAACGATAATATGCGAAAAAAATTTAGAAACCCAAAAAAAAACGTTGCGAAATCTAAAAACGTTTAAACACTGAAATAATTGTAAAGAACAAATAAAAGGTAAAATACAGAAAACATGTTAAAAAAATTCGAAAAGAGGTTGACCTTAAAGGCCATCCTTGCAACTTCCCGCTAGTTTTAACCGCAAAGCTATAGTAACGTGACGTATTTTGACGTTTTTGACTTTTTTTAAAATGTTTAAAAAGCCATAACTTTTTAACGCCTTATTCGATTTTGATGTTCAAGATGGCACTCGACGCAGTTTTTTGAGACCTAAAAACGTTACCGGGAGTGCAAAATCGGTTAGTCAAAAAATCTCTAAGTTATTGAAAAAAAAAAAACACTCTTTTTTGAAATTTTTCGACAACGATATCTCACGAACGAATCAACCGATTTTAATTTGCAAAACGGCATTCGACGTGGCTTTTTAAGCTTGAGAGCTGATTAGGTTATGATATTGATCGATGCAATAGCCAAAAAGATATGCCCAAAAAACATCATTTTTACCAATTGTTTTTTTCGGGTATTTTAAAATTTCTCAAAATCTACCGGCTCAAATCGGTTCAAACTTACAGGGAATCTAAGTTAGATGGAACTCTTTGGAATGCTGTTTATTTCATTCCGATTGGTCAAGCCGTTCAAAAGTTATAAGAGGTTTACATACATCCACACACACACACACACATCCACACGTACATACAGACATACAGACACCTTCGTAAAAATAGTCAGGGGAGGTTCCTAAGACCTCAAAACGTTGAGATCCGATGAAAACTCGATTTTCGAAAAACCGGGTGAAACCAATAACTTCCCGATTTTAAAAAAAATTTTAATTTTTTTTAGCGGGAAGTTAAAAAGAAAAGAAGTTAAAATACCAAAAAAAGCGTCAAAACAGCGAAAAAGATGTTTAAAAAATCGCATAAACGTTAAGTATTTAATAAAAACGTTAAAAAAAATTAAAGACACAATAGCAATAGAAAAGCGAAAAAAATTAAAAAACTAAAAAATTTTTAAAATGCCGAAAATGGTTTAAAAACCGAAAAAAAAAATGAAATACCGAAAAACGATTGAAAATCCAATAAACAAGTTTATATATGGTAAAAATGACAAAATAGCAAAAAACGGAAAAACTCGGTTTTTAGAAGGTTTCTCCAATCATATAGGTATACATATAGTCGAGGCAATGAAGCATTTTAATAGGAAATCTTTTAGGATAGGACGGATCGGAATGCGGTTTTTTGCATTTGCTTTCAAAAATTATTTATACCATTCCTACCTACTTCCTACTTAGTACAAACCGGAAGTTGCATTGCTGCAGCCAAAAATGCTTTCAAAAAATGCATTTTATGAGAGATTTTTGGCAAATTTAATAACTTTGTAAATAAGAGTCAGAGTTGGCCCAAGTTAGGTAACCAGGGGGTTTTGAGGTCGCTGATCACGATTATGATGTGTAAATTGACCCCCCGAACACCTGGAGCTCAGGAACTTCGACGAACGTCATCTCCGGGCGACTATCCCGAACTTCATGCGAGGAAGGAGAGAAAATCGAGACCATGGGGTTTTTTGGGTCGCTAAATTCAAATATGGCTCCAGCGAACACCCCACGGACACCTGCAGTGGGACTCCGTGTAGTATAGTATTCTATATATCGCTTTCTACAGTAGCTTTCTATTCCGAAGTCGATGTCTTGCTTTACTGGTACTCCGTGTCGCTGTCGACTACTCCTCGGCTATTTTCGTAATTATATTGTTGGTTATGAAAACATCAGGTTAAAATTGGTGATAAATTTAGTAATATTTATGTTTGGAACTAGTATTATAATTATCAGTAGTAATACCCCTAGGGCCTTGATAATACCGAGATAATTTTGTCATAGAGGATGCTGAAAGCGTGTTGCTTGATAATAGCCCGAGGCCGCAGGCCGAGGGCTATTATCTTGGAGCAACACGCTTGAAGGATCCTCTACGACAAAATTTTGAGTATTTATCAAGGCCTGAGGGGTATTCGATAAGATAATTTTTTACTTTGTAGATTTCAAAAAATTGTCAATCTGACGTTTAATGATTTTCAACAAAATTTATTATTTTTAATCTATCAACTATTATTCATTTTTAAACAAATTTACAGTTGTGAAAAGTACAATTGGTAAATGTTAAGTTGGAGGAAGAGTTTGCTGAAGTTGACGGATTGTTAATTTCCACTGTAGAAGAAATTCCTCGCATGGTATTGATTATTTCACCGTTAGTTGCAACACCAAATCTTTGCGACATTTTCAAGCCAGCTGTCAGTTTGACGTTTAATTAATTTTTAATCAAATACTCGATGATCTTTGATGAAAACACCAAACAGAAAACACCACATGTAGAGTGTTGTCGTTGTAATCCAGAGGTGATTGGATGGAATTTGACATATGACTCAAAATTGAATAATTTGATTGGTTACTATATTCAGTAAAAAATTATCAATGTCATTTTGGGATTATTTCATTGCAAATTGCTTTTCATTATTGACGAAATTCTTTATATTACTTATTATCAATTTATTTAAAGTCAGATACCTACGTGTTATACGTTTAGTCATTCAGACAATGTTACCTTTTAATGCAGTACCTACATATTTTAGAAATTAGGAGTAGGTACATTTGTATACTATTTATTATTTTCTGTTATTTCTTTTTAAATAAATCATTTATATTAACAATCCGGTTTTCTTTTAAATATTTTTTTAGGGTATTCACAACAAAAATTAAATAAACATAATGTTTATACAATATTTTTATTTATACATGAACATTGTTGAAAATGTTGTTGCATGACATTTGCAATTATATTAATGAATTTGCTATACCTACTTTCAACAAACGGATAAATGTATTGAGCATGAAAAATATTTATAATTCCTAGTAACTTAAGGACTAAACTTTTATGATAAGAATACAAAAATACCTGAGTAGAATAATAGTAACAAAATCTTAAAAAATAAAATTTAAACTAAGATAAATAATTCTACAAAACAAACTGAACAGTCAGACGAAAATGGGCTTTACAAATAAATAAACCATAATAAAGAATTACCGCACGTTTCACAGATGTTTTAATTTTATGTCAAAATTCCAATTATTTCTCATAAATGCGCATGCCTTGATAGAATTCGACTCCTATCGAGATGTAGAAATGAAGCGATAGCTTTCTGGCGATTTTACGATTTCCAAGGCGACACGGAGTGCCAAGAGCATAGAAAAGAGTCGATTGATAGAATACTATACTACACGGAGTCCCACTGCTGGTGCGCCCTAACCTGGATGCGGACGTCATCTTCAAGAATTTTCCTGGAAATAGCGACAAAAACGAACCGAAAATCATTATGGGGGCATTTTGTGTGCGCTGAATCCGAATTTCATGTGGAAAACGACCCCCCGAACACCTGGTGCGCCCTAACCTGGTTTTGAAAGTCATCCCCGAGGTTTTCCCAGACACAACTGAAAAATAGGAACCGACAATCGTTACTGGGGGTTTCTTGGGGCGCTGAAGTCAAATATGGCACCGGCGAACACCCCACGGACACCTGGTGCGCCCTAACCTGGCTCTGGACGTCATCACCGAAGTTTTTCCAGGCGCAAGTGTAAATGACGAACCCAAAATTGTTAGGGGGGTTTTTTGGGTCGCTACATTAAAATTTTACGCCGAACATGCCCTCCAACACCTGGTGTACCGCATGAATGTTAACTAATCCTGATATTTTAGAGACTGACGTCAATGTACTGCAATAACTGTATGGAATTGTTGATTCTAGTTAAAATATGTATGGAGGAAAGGAAGAGAATGAATAGAAAGTCAAAGTTTATGTAATTGATATTCCAAAACTCTTTATTGAACTCAAATCAAATAAAATCCAACCGTTACTTCACCTAACCACCTTAATCAATAACTTCGATTTTCTAATAAGCAACTAAATATCAAATTCTTCATCAAGTGACACATCCATAGTCTGCTCATTGTTTTCGTCATCGACTGATGTACTCATACGGGTAATATCTCCCTCATCTGAAGCCTCTGTCTCTGCCACAATAACGTTGTCAACTGAATATCTTTCAGTATTAAGGCAAGTTGAACCTTCACAAATTTTATACAGGCAAGATTGCAAGGTAGGCCGGGCTTCCTGCAACTACACGTATTCAGATTACAATCTCCTTTGCATCCACAGAATATCAGTTCCATAATATTCTTGGGCGCAGGTTTTTCTTCCATTTGTACAGGCACTAGTGTGTCGCCTTCCTTTCTCCATCCCCACTTTGTTGGGTCAATGGTCAGCTGGTCTCCGTGCAGCCATTGTTGTACTTGAAAATAGACCCTCTTTAGATGTTGTTGAATGGCGTCTACTGTAGGGAGAATTTTGGCCAAATTTATTCTCCCCGTTGGCGTTGTAGCGGTTCTCCTGTACATTTCGCACCTGTATGTTTGGAGTAACTGGTCCAATTTGGCTTGTCAGAAATATTTGGTTTCCTGAATGACATTGGAGCACCGTACATAGCCAGGATTAGCTGCGCCCCGTTCTTAAAAATTGTTTCACTGGACAAACTCGCTTCCTTGAACTTCGCAGCATGATCTCGAAGGTCTGGAAAGTTCTGGAAGGTCTTGAAAAATTTTTTCTTTCCCTGGTAATACGTTGCTGAAACACCGTGGGGTGTTCGCCGATGTCATATTTGAATTCAGCGCCCCAAGAAACCTCACGTAACGATTGTCGGTTCGTCTTTTTCAATTGTGTCTCTCAAAAAATGCATTTTTTGAAAGCATTTTTGGCTGCAGCAATGCAACTTCCGGTTTGTAGTAAGTAGAAAGTAGGTAGGAATGGTATAAATAATTTTTGAAAGCAAAAAACCGCATTCTGATCCGTCCTATCCTAAAAGATTTCCTATATTTGACCTTTTTAGTGCTTCATTGCCTCGACTAATAGTTGTTCCCTATTTTTTTAAATCTCAAGCAATTTTTGAAGATTTTTTGAAATATATATTACGATTTTTGGATTAAACAAAATTGTTTCCTTTTTTTTAATTTTTCATGAATTCACACCATTTTTTAAAAGTGTATCTACCTAATATCTATATTTAACAAAATTACAGAAATTGTTGTATTTCAACAACACTTTACTCTAAACAACCCACTAGTTAATTTTCCTCGAGGACCATACAATTAAATTTCTTACATAACAAAAGTAACGTAAATCTCACATAATTTTCTAAGGCCACAATGCGTGTACTGGCACAGTGAAGGCCCATGAAAACAATCGCCGACGATTTTACACGCTTATAGAACGATTTAATGACGATAACCGTCAGAGTATTGAAGGCTTATTCCTTCGCATTGTTGATCCCGATTGCGCCGTTGTGACAAACAATCATTTACGGCAATGACAATCATTTACTTTTATCATCTTCTATCAATTTCATAAAATTCATCATGCAAAACATATTGACACGGTATGAGATTCGTCCTTATTGTGCATGTGCTTATATAATGGAAGGATTTAAACTATTGCAATTCGATTCGCAACATTGGATTATCACGTAGGTAGGTATGTCTAAATGTTTTCAGTTAGATTTATTTTTTAATACGCCAACAGTGGCGATTATTATACATCTGATCAATAAATATTTCTGTTCTAACTTAAAGTTTGTCAAAGGGTTTTATAAATTAAAGACTCATTCAGCACTAAAAAAACTTGTCGATAGGCCATATTATACTATGGTAGTATAATAAGGCCGAATAATCAAAATGGGCCTCTAATATTTGGTTATTAAGATAAAAACTAATTATATTTGCATTAATTATGCCCAATCTTTAAAATTACAACATATTCCTCCAGCCGGAGGATTTTTTTTATTATTCGTGTTGCACACACTGCTCCTCAGAAACGAATCACACCACACTGGCCAAAACAACCAAGTGACATGTCTTGGGAAGTTTAAAGAGCCATACAAGAGTGTTAACTACCTACGAGTGATTCCTTAAGCGGAATCGAACATTTTAAGTCGTATTTTTCATACTCAAGCCTTATTACCCGCATCTACCTTAATTACACTAAACCGCACAATGCTGCTTTTAACACTGATCACATCACTACCTCAAATTGGCTTCTTTCTCTTAAGTCTTCTTGTACAGTTTTTGTTGTCAAGAAGCTAGATGGCATCGGTGTTTACATTTTGATGAAGCTCGTGACTTTTGGCAAATTTGAATAGTTTGGTCCATAGTTCCCATCCCAGATCTCTGTGGAGATCTCTGAGTTTGACGTAGATAGATAGATAGATATTCATTGGGTTGGCTGTTAGCCTGTATCACTCCGACCTTTGCAGGTCTATTGTGAACACCCATTATTTCCAGGATAGGATTAGAGCTCCTTGTCCAGCCCTGCCCTCTTAATGAGACTTAATAGCATTGACAGTGGCTTCTCCGTATAACATAAAACAGCCGGTTTCTCATCTCCCAGTACCAGATACCGCGTCCTTGCAAGGACTTCACATTGGCATAGGACATAAAATGCGGTTTCCTCCTCCTCTTGGCAGTATCGACATCTGTTAAGTTCAGCTGACTCATGGGTTTTCTGAGCCTACAATGTCCTGTCAAGAGACTGACAATCATTCTGACATCGTTTCGCCTTTGTAATAGCAGCTCTGCAGTAAATTTCGCCGAGTGTCTTTTTATGAAGACTTTTGCTTGTCACTTGCCCGGTGATTTTTCTCACCACTTTTGGGCCTTTTCTGGCCTCCATTTCTCAATGGCTGCCTTTTTGAAGGTGTCAGCAATTCCGCCGAATGGTTTTGAACCAAACATTTTGATATTAGCTCCCGCACGGGCCAATTCATCATCCTTCTTATTGCCTCAAAACCCTGAGCGTCCTGGTATCTATGCCACTGTCAGAGAGTTCAACTTGTGACATTTGTCAGGACCCTAACGCATTCCCACACCAGCTATGAGCTTATTTGTGCCGAGACTATCGCCTTTAGAGCTGCTTGGCTGTCCGAGTATATGACTACGGTTTAAAAGTTTCTCGCAAATTTATACCTGGAGACTACCCTGTCCTGAGGCATACTCATTATTTGATCCGCCTTAACCCTATCATATAGCTCTGCTTGCTTTTTCCCTTTAATAAGGTAATGCCTTGTAGCAGCCTGTGAACAGTTGCCAGAGCCTCGCTCTGTAGGTAGATATACAATGGTGGTAGGTTGAGCAACCCCTGTAACATTCAGGCATGCCTGCCTTTGAATGTTTCCCAGCTGCCTGATCGCCTCGGACTGCTGCGTTCTATTTCACCACACCACCGAACCATAGGTTAACATTGGCGTAATGACTTGTGTATACAACCAAAGGTTCATTTTGGGGTTCAAGCCCCAGTTCTTGCCACACAATTGACTACACGTACCAAAGGCGTATGACCTTTTGAGTGTGCTGCTTTCATGATAGCCTCTGGTAAAAAACCACACCCAGGTATTTGGCTTCTGTGGGCATTGGTACTAGTACGTTGTTCAGCCTTGTAACGCCCTTTTATTTGTGAAAGGGACAACTGATGCTTTTTGTGGATTGACTGTTAGGCCTTCATCCTTGCACCACTTTTACACCATATTCATTGCGGTCTGCATCTGCTCTGAGACTGTACTCAGAAACCTCTCCTGCATGATTTTGAGTAGATTTAACCTTCTAAAAGTTAATTTCACGGAATTATAGAGAAGGTTCCTTTAAATTTGCTACACGCATTTATTGAACAATCATCGTAAAATTTAAGTTTAAAATCACCCACGACAAAGAAAATGGTTTGTAATAAGTAAAATTTATTAGTAGAGCGAAAATCTTATAAAAACCACAGTATTGTTCAAATTACTTTTTTTTAATTTCCAGAAACCTTTAACAGTCCAGTTTCAATATATCAAATAACATTTTATATACTATGTATATTTTTCTAGGTAAATTACATCAATAGGTACCTGTTACTTATTAAATAATAATTAGAACGCAATTAGTCCACTAATGTTTAAAGTTAAAATTAGATTTGTAATTGTATTACCATGAAATAAATAAAAAAATCTCACGGGGACACGTAACTTGGCTGAATCAAAATCGGCATCTCACTTTTTTTTCTACCTATCAATCACGAACCGACTTTACAGACACAAAGAAGATAACAGAAAAGAAGTGTCGACATGAAGACATGGCGAGAACACAAGGCGACAAGCACCAGGAGGTACCGCCAGCCAAAGAGCCGCTGTAGAAGCGCCCGTATATATCCCAGTCATCGTCTTTAATGAATTCAAGACGTGGATGACGCGGCAGAGCAAGCCCGGTAGCTACTTAACTATATATAATAATGATAGAATTGACGCCAGCCAGGAAGGTGCATGAGTATTAGAAATACTGGATATACAGGGTGCAACAAACAATATCATCAATTGTATATCTTAATCAATGTGAAATTTGCATTACATTATGCGCAACATCTGTATAAATCCATTACAAACAAAGCAGATCTTATGAATTGACCAGAGAACTTTTATTGTTATAAGATTTGTTTGTTGAAGAGTCATTCATATTTTTTTTTACTTTGCAAATTGACATTTACCCTACAGTGGGATCTATACCGGTATAGATCACTTTTAAAATGATCCAAAAACTTTAAGCTCAAAAATTGTTTCCAAACAAGAGCCACATATGTGATGTGGTACCTATTTATTCTACATTTGGCGCCACAACTGCTTAAATCAAAACAGATCATCTAAAGACCCAAAAATCTTTTTTTGCGTTATAGATTTTTTACCAGAGAATCGTCCATACTTCTAATATTTTGAAATTTCAGCTTGGCAATTGGCAACGTAAACGTGACCACAGATTGGTCCCCACAACTGCTTAAATCAAAGCTATTCAAAACAAATCATATGAAATACTAAAAAATCTTAGCTTCAAAGAATTTTCACCAAAGAGTTGTATATAACACTTTATATTTTATCATTTCACCTTTGAAATGTGAAATTGACCTCAGATTGGGCGCAACGCCGGCTTAAATGAAAGCCAATCAAGACAGGTCCTATAAAAGACTAAAGAATCTTGACCTCAGGCAGATCATTTAAAAGTCCAGAAAATATTTTTTCAGGTTTACAAATTTTTCCCCAAAGACTTACACATATTTAAAATTTTATCATTTCACCTTTTTTATAATCAACTAGGTGTACCCGGCGCGCGTTGCTACGCCAACAACTAAAATAAATTTAAGAAAAATAAAAGAGAAGAAGAGATAGAGAAGGAAAGAAAGTTTATAGTTTTGTTTTTACTTATCGCACCAAAAATATATTTTTTGAACTTATATTTATACGAATTCGTATAGATATCTATTAATCAGTATTAAATTTGATACATGGAAGCGCCATCTGGTGGTAACTGCCATTAATACGAATATGAATATCATATTCATCTTACTCATTAAAAAAACATCATCATACTGATTTTCATGACAATCGGTTGAACGGGGCAGAAGTTACTACTCTGCAGCGCCACCTGGTGGCGAGTGGCATCAATGAGCATATCATATAAACCTTCTCCGTGGAAAAATACATATGCATACCAATTTTCATGTCAATCGGTTGAACAGGGCAGAAGTTGCTACTCAGCAGCGCCAACTGGTGGCGAGTGGCATCAATGAGCATATCATACAAACCTTCTGCGCGGAAAAATACATATACATACCAATTTTCATGACAATCGGTTGAACGGGACAGAAGTTGCTACTCTGTAGCGCCACCTGGTAGCGAGTGGCATCAATGAGCATATCATACAAACCTTCTCCGTGGAAAAATACATATACATACCAATTTTCATAATAATCGGTCCAGTAGTTTTTGAGTTCATTGAGTACATACAGACATACAGACATACAGACATACAGACTTACAGACAAACATTCATTTTTATATATATAGATAGAAGATTGACCTTAGATTGGGCCCCACATGAATATAGATTTAGCCGAATAAAAACTACACAGACTGTTTAATATTTAATGATTTTCTCTTTGAAATGTGAAATTGGCCCCACATTGTGCGCCACATCAGCATGGATCGAGCAAAAATTGCAAATACTCGCGTGTATAGGGATCACTAATGCAATAAAATCGTGTCTTAGAGCGGCTTTGGAGGTAATCTTTGACTTCCTTCCTTGCATTTACATGTAGAGAGTATTGTTCTGAAAACAAAAACACATAGTTTGCTCAACTGAAAAAAGAAGCCCTCACTTATTTTACTGACAGGTCTAAAACTCCAGAAGGAGTAGGTATTTGGGATATAGGTCCTAATGTTAGGCTCCCAGGAGCTTTTAGCAATAGACTTCTGTGTTGATCCAGAATATCTATTGCCTCCGCTGCTTTCCAATCTACCACGTTCGAATCCAAAATAGCCTGGAACTACAAACAGTTTATTAAACAACTGGCTAAACAGAACAAAGTACCTTTGCTGTGGATACCAGGGCAGAAAGGGATTGTCGGAAACAAGATTGTTGATAGTCTCACAAAAGAAGGAGCTAGTACTTATTTTAACGGATCTGAACAGGACCCTGAATTCTCACAGGAAATTGTCGACTGAGGTACCACATCTGTAAAATAGGCAAAGTGGACAGTCAAACATGCAGATAGGTGAGCATATTATCTGTAGCTGGAGAGTAATTAACGCCAACGACATAAATATCTGGTACAGGCCTTCTTAGAGCCTGATTCGGTTACAAACATCAATCCTGAGCGGATAATAGATTTTCTTAAAAGTCTAAACTTTATGGACTTATAATTAGATGTAGGGTATACTTAAAAGATCTTTTAGGTCGCAGTTTAGTAAGATCACTTGGACCAATCTAGTTATAATCTACAACTAAAAAGAGGGGCAATAAACAGCAAGAATAAACGAGAAGCAGGACAATATAGAGGAAAGAAGTGAGGAATCCCATAGAATTAAACTACAGAAAAGAAAGCAAGAAATGCACAAATAAAGTATAAGCAAATTTATAAGTTCTTTATTACTATCGATTTTGTTGCAAACATTTATTACAGAAACTAAACCTTGTAATCATTTACTATTAATATGATTATTATTTATGGTTGTTTAATACACTCAGGTAGGTATCATGGTAAATATCAAATCATGGGAAGCCGTAAAGTTGATGAATTGTCGAAGAATGACTTTTCTTTTTTCGAATATCGGTTTACAGATCATTTTCATGGTTAAAGAGGATTATTAACAACCCATTAAATGGCAATTATCCCTTTTTAAATATTCATTTATCATTCAATTTATGAAGATGAAGTCCCTGTTGTGGTGGGTGTTTTTATAGCAAATAGTTAAATCTCAATTAATGGAATAATATATTTTTATATAAATAATTTTATAATATTTGGTATATGAAGTAACTTTATATTTGAATATAGTTTATATAAATTTTGATCAGACATCCCATAATCTCCAGTTGCGTTCCTGTATTTTATTGCACAATATACTATAAATAGTGGAAAGAAAAATCAGAGTTCTATTTATTTATAATTTATTAAATGATGGAAAAAATAAGTAACACTAAATCATTATACAATTTTATTCAATTTATGTAGGTACATAATATCGGAATTTCGTACAAGACTGTACTGCTGTGGCACGCCGATGGTTTATATTTAACGTCGGCGTCGGTGCCCTCGAAACATCGGGCAGAATAAATATTTAAACTTTTTTACTTCTTTGATTGAGAGTGCTGTTATTTTTGTCTTCTTTGATCTACTTAGTAGTCAGTATCAGTCAAAAAGTAAACTGAAAGAGTATAGATAGACTTTTTATCGCAATAAAAAAATCCAGGGAAAAAACGACACACAAAATTAAAAATATACAAAAAGACATGTGCACCTTTTATTGTGCGAAGCAGGGCTGCATGTCAACTTCCGACAGGCAGTTGCATCTGGATCTGGAAATTTGGGGAGGGGCGAGCTAGTGCTCAGCCAGCACTGAGGCCACATATGACCCATTGTGCATCCTCCCGTGTGTAGGGATATCCTCACCTCAGGCTGTCACCAGGCCTAGTAATTTAAAATAGGTGATAAGGCTCCCGAGGGGGATCTCCCTGACATCGGCTGGTGTAAGCCAGTACTCGCCCAACACGGATCTTCTGATTTCAGAAAAAGCAGAGCAGTCATACATTATGTGTTCTACTGTTTCCTCTTCTTGTTCGCAGCCTCTGCATAGCGGCGATTCTGTTAATTTCATCCTAAAGAGATGTTGTCGCAATTGGCAGTGACCTGTCAAGATTCCCACAGCTGTTCGCAGATTTTGTCTGGTCAATGCCTTAAATCTTTTTGCTGTTTCCTCGCCAGGATGAGGTAATAACTCTCTGGCCAGTCTACAGTTCGTAGTTTCATCCTAGCACTGTATAAAGTTTTGGTGAGAGTGCTGTTTGATAAGGTCCACGAATGCGGACAATGTTAGCTTGGTAGATGGGCGAGGGCTAACATATTTGTAGCCCGCAGCCCTCCTTGCTAAATTGTTCGCAATGCGGTTGCCTTTAGAGTTTCCATGTCCTTTGATCCAGCTGAGAGTGACAGGCAGTTGAGTAGTTGCACTTATATTTGTTTTTACGTCTTCTATAGATTGCCTTCAACCAGGATTTGATTTTTGGGAAAACCTAGAAGTCGCAGGGTTCAATTCGTGCGAAGAGGGTTCGTGCTCCAAGGCTGTGATCTAGTTTTTGGCCGAATAGTCCTTGACAGAAAGTGCGTTATGAGGCGGTGCGTTGTTTTAATACAATTCTCTATACATATTTCAGGCCTCTTTTTAAGAATTTTTTTCTGGAGTCTTCATAAAACGTCTATATAAGTAGTAGTATTGATTGACTGTCTGACTTTGTGGTACTCATTTTATGTGGACTACTATCACAGAACACCGTCAACATCGTTTTGAATTGGGACCTCCTCATTCTCGCTTTTTTGGTTCTGGGAGAGTTTGAAGACTTTCAGTGCAATAATTGTCTTTTGAATTCAGGGTCATATTGAAAAATCCAATTTTTGTTTTAACCCCCGACAAAAAATTTGAGGTCCTTTCGATGCATTCTATGGAATCAGAACAAGCATCTTTACGATCTATCTTCTGTTCCACTGTTAGGATTCTGGGCACAAGGTTAGCACACACTTTCCTCATGTTAAGTTCTTCATGCAAAATTTGATAATCTTCAGCGATCAAAGATCTTTTCTAACCATTGTGGTCACTTTTTGAAGGTTCAAGTCGCCTTTTGAAGTCACAAGCCGCCCAACGTGCTCGTCATCTTCAACATTCACCCTTCCCTCTTTAAAACGTTTGTATCACTAAAAATCTCGACACGGTATAGGCAATTATCCCCGTAAATACTTTGATAGCTTGCAGACGCGGATTTTACAAGTTTTAACAAAAACTTTAAATCCACTCTCAATTTTTTTATTTAACATTTTTTCGGTGACAGTGATTTTTGCAACCATTTTATATGAGAATTACAACGGACTGTCTATAGCTGATATTTTTACCCTAGGTCAAGTAATATATTTAGAACAAAACTCTGCCTCGTTCATTCTTCTCGTTATGCAGGTAAACAAATCAATCCCGGAACTTAATTGCCAGTCCTCATAATTATAATAATAATAATAATAATAATAAATCGTCTTTATTACCTTAAAACCTGACGAAAGTCTCGTTCAAACTATGACTCTCTTATAAGGGTTGGGGGCAGATTTCAAAACAAAATAATAAAATATTTTTCTTTAGTAACAAATAGTCCGCATACCAAATTTTGGCTTTCTGCCTTGAACAATGCGGAAAGTCCAATACAAAATTTCACCTCCTTTTTAAGAGGATGGGTGCAGATTTGAATTGAAAATTGCGGAAAGCTCATTTCCTATTTTAGGGAGGCGAGGGAATAGAAAGAGAAAAAAATGAGTCTATGTCGCTGTCAAGTCTTCAACTAGCTCCACATAAAAAATCACACCAATCCGTTGCTCCGGTTTGACGTGATAGATAACAAAACACACAAACATACTTTCAGATATATAATATTAGTATGGATAGATTAGTCCTTGAGTACGCCTATGCCCTCTAACATGATATTGAATTTTCACTAATTAAACCAAGGTTTTTTTAAATGATAACAAGGATATAGCCATCTTGACGGCCTCTTAGTTTATTTGCCCAAACAATTCGAATTTATTGAGGAAGATAATAAGGAAGAGACAGTTGAAGGCTATTAAGGTGACTACGTCACTTTTGTAACATAACACTGTATGCATCTACCTACTTGATTATTAGATCAATGTCACGGCTGTTTTGATTTAAAGCACAATCAAAATTTTCAGAGAATATCACTTGATACTTTGACATGTTCGAATTAGACACATTGACAAAATTAATCAAGCTTGACTCACTCCAGAACAGATTTTTATTACAAAGTAAACAGCAAATAGAAATGTTTTATATTTTATTCTAATATTTCGTAAAATTACCTTAAATATCCTTTAAGGAGGTCCTTTCGCTGCAGAATAGTCAAAACAACTGTTGTAGTCAATACTCGATAAATTAACCACCGCTCTTCCAGCCCCAAATTTTTTTTTTAAAAACAAATTGTTTATACCTATTAAAAGAGCTTAATTTGCACCTTTCAAAAATGTATTTTTCATAATTTGCACCCTCGTACTTTTTTTGATAAATTTGCTTTACTCAAACCAGATTCAAATGCTCATTTCTCACTCCCAAGAGTATTTCAATATCCGCCTTTTACCAAAAATTTGCAATTTTAATTTTCTAATTTGCACCATCGTAAAATTTGCGAAAAACGGTAACAATTATTATAAAAATTAATAAAATTAGTTTCGGACTGCTGTCAGAAATAAGTAACTGCGGGTAATGAACGCATGCGCAGTTATTTATTTCTGAACGTACATCAGCCAGGAAATGATTTTATTAATTTTTATAATAATTGTTACCGTTTTTCGCAAATTTTACGATGGTGCAAATTAGAAAATTAAAATTGCAAATTTTTGGTAAAAGGCGGATATCGAAATACTCTTTAGGGAGTGAGATATGAGCATTTGAATCTGGTTTACCTAAGTAAAACAAATTTATCAAAAAAAGTACGAGGGTGCAAATTATGAAAAATACATTTTTGAAAGGTGCAAATTAAGCTCTTTTAATAGGTATAAACAATTTTTTTTAAAAGAAATTTTTGGGGCTGGAAGAGCGGCAGTGATAAATTAAAATAAAAAACCCCTAAAAATTCCTAAAATTAAAAAATAAATAGTGTATGAGGCATTGATAATTGAAATTTTAAAAATTAAAAAAAATATAGTTAAATAAATACAGAAGTTAATTTGACTCTTGTAAATCAGCTGTTAATAGCCTGTCTGTGATTTGACAACGCTGTCTCACGTTTATCCATACATAACCTTAAACACGTAAGCTTTAGCTGTCAATGTGGTGAACGAGTAAATTAAAAAAAAAAGATTAATCATAATATTCGAATGTCTCGTGGCAAGGATGCTTGTAAATTTGTGAGTCTTAAACGTAACAATGGTGTGATAATGTAAGTGCAAAACAAGGAAAAGTTTACATTGAAGGTATTCAATGGTTTGAAGTTCGCGCTCTACGCAACGTTGCCAAATGTTTTGACTCCATTTTAATGTAAGTTACTTGAGATTTTTTTGTGATTTTAATTATTAATTTCTCAGTAAATTGCCCGGTGACTGATATATTTTATTGTAAAAAAGGAACCTGGATATTTCAAAAATCTAATTTTCAGTTTTTCTTTATTCCATCTAATCGGTAACTGATAGTATAATTCGAGAAATATCGTTAAGGTCTTACTTTATCATAAGACTCTATACAAATACTAACATTTTAAAACATTTTTTTTTCAAAAATTTGCACGGTAAGGTATAATTAAAACTTCACTATTCGATAAATAAGGTCTTTAACTATTAGAAAAAAATTAAATTTATTCATAATCTAATATTTTTTATTTAACATTGGCGGCGAAAGGACCTCCTTAACTTTAATTTTAAATAAATTTTAAACATTTTCCGTTTTTCTTAAATTTTTAAGATTTTGTCCCATTTCTTTATTGTTTTCAATGTGTTTTTTGGTTCGTTTTTATCATATTTTGTCGTTAGTTTCAGGTTTTTACTATTTTTATTGTTGTATTTTTCGATTAAATATATTAGATAACAATAGCGCCACTTACGGTGGCGCTATGGTACTTAATTAAGTAAGAATCGCACTTGTATACATGTAAGATATCAATTGCGCCACCTTACGGTGGTGTCGTAGTACTTAATTATGTAAGAATTGCTCGGTGACGTCATAGTATTTAATTTTTTCAGATTTTTTTCGGCTATTTTCCATTTTAGTTTAGTTTGTCGATTATCGAGGATAACAGATTTCAAACGTGGTCGAACGAGTGCTTAAGATGAAGAGCATAACGGTTGACCAAAATCAGCAACATCGATTCAAATTGTTTAAAAAGTCCATAAAGCCATTATGAATGATCTTTAATTAAAATTTGCAGAGATAACTGATATTGCTGTCATAGCTTTAAAAAGGGTACATAAATCCTAACAGTAATTTTAGGGATAAGAAACTTACTAGAAAGATGAGTTATGCATTTTAAAACTTCCGTCCAAACATCTTTTGAAACAATAAAGAAGTAGATAATGAAAATCCTACACTAAACAAAGCAAAAAGCTGCTAACCTGCATGAAAAGTCTTGGCAACGATTTTTTGAAACGCGAAAGTGATCATATTGGTTCATTATCTTAAAACAGACAAAACAATTTTAAATATTATTGTATCGTCCTGGATTAAATAAGGCATAAAATAAAGGAAGGAAAATAGGTCTGGAGAAGAAAACATTATTTTTTTTCAACATAACGCCTCCAGCCATAAGGCTTTTAAGGTGATGGCTAAACTGTAATATGTAACAATAATTGTCACATGCAGCCTTATTACCAGAATTGAATCCTTCGGATTTCCATCTCTTCCTAAAGCGTGTTAACTTTTGACCAAAAATTAATCAAAATAATGGAAAAGTAAGCAAAATGAAACGAAAAAAAAAGCAAAAAACTTTTCACCTGCAGAAAAGGTCTTGACAACGATTTTTAAAGACGCGAAAGGGATCTTATTGGTTGATTATATAGAAAGAACCAATAAATTTAAATATTCTTTTAACCCCTTTTTCCGATTATAATCTCTTGTTGAACCTAAAAAAATTCCTTGCTAGGAAGAAATATGGCTTCATTTCTCACATCACTGGAGAGACGTACGCTCATTTTGCATTCTTAAATAAAAATGCCTACAAAAAAAGGATCACCGATGGCGCAATGGTATAAGTTTACGAGGAAATTTTGTAGAGAAAGATAGTAAATTTGGTAGAATTTTTTTGTATCTTTTCAGACAGGGCATCCTTTTATAAAGAAAGTGGATTTGGTAGAGTAGGTGAGATAAATTTTAGATTACAACAACATTAAATTATTGTTTTAACCATCTTTTAAATGAACATAAATCCTTAATTTCTGAGAAGAATCGAGCCATTTAAGATGTGAATGCTTTGATTAATATTAAGGACTCCATACTCTTTCCTGGACAGAATAGATAGACAACGTGAGCATTTATCGAGTTATCCATAGTTAAAAGCAGAAAACTGAGTATTTTAGAGATGTACTACTAAGAAATAACAACTATCGGCGTCTCCATTTATAATAGGCAGAAAATAAGGGATAGACGGGGCCCAGGTAGAAGGTAACTCTTCTGGATGAGGAGGCGAAAGAAAAATTTGCAATACTTATCGGCAATCTTTAACAAAAGAAGAGCTAAGCTTTGTTGTGATATAATTTTTATAAAATTTTGACGTGTCTGTGTTTCTAAGGACTAGTAAAATATTTTGTTATGTCGTAATTAGAATTTTTATAATAAAGAACTAAGGTAGTATTATAAAAAAGTCGATTAATAATTTGATTTTAAATAAATTATATTAGGTTATTAGACAACTTGAATAGGCAGGTTTTTAAATTACTTTTATAATTTTTTAAATTGTTTATTAATAAAATTGATTAAGATTAGGATAACATTTAAGAAATAAAATCCGTAATAGACAAGGCCAGACTGGTTGTTAATAAGATGAATATAGTTTGTAAAAGAAATGATCTGACTATAGATATAAAAATGAGACTTCTCCGATGTTATGTCTGTTCTGTGTTGTTCTATACAGTAGATTCTAGGACGCTTTGGTAAAGCTATCTTAAAAAAGCTGAATATATTCGAAATGAGGCTCTACCGTAAATAGGTGAAAATGGACATCTCGTAAGATAAATGTTAAAGTGTTAAGACGGATGAGGTTAGACCTGGAAGCGATTAATACCATTAAGCAAAAGGAAACTCCAATACCTCGGTCATATTGTGAGGAAATATATGAATTATTACTGCATTTATTTAGGAAAAAATCGGGCAGACAGGTCCAGGGCGAAGAAGAATTTCCTGATTAAGGAACCTTAGAGCCTGGTTCATTAAAACAACTCCGCAACAGTTCAGAGCCGCAGTTTACAAAAATAACATCGCCATAAGATCAAAACTTATATCAATACATGTTAAAAAAAAATAGTTAACCTTAGTATTATTATTTAAACATAACTACTGTTATGTAAAGAACAATATTTCTACAAAGTTCTATTTAATAATTTAGGCAATAATAAGATTAGATCGTGTTAATATACCACCAAGTAAAGAAAAAAATCAGGAGATAACATAATAAACAGCTCACGACAGATTAATTGAACATTTTTTTGCAAATTTTTGCTAAAACACCGAAACATTGCCGGTAAATTCTAGAGTTTTAAGTCATTTTTCTACCACTGTTACATAAGAGAATTAACAAAATAGGGACAGCTCGACGAATAGGACTCTTTCTGTTCAGAACGTATCTAGCTATGTGATGACTTGATTAAACTAGGTAACCAAAGATGTATGGGGATCGGCGGCTCCGTCAAAGTTTAGAGTTCTTGATGCAATACAGAGAAGAGCAGTTCGACTAATAAACGACACCAGTATCACCAAACACCTAGCCCCATTGTCCCACCGAAGAGCAGTGTCTGATTTTTCCTTGTTCTACCGATTCTTAAGCGGATTTTGCACAGAAGAACTCCGCTCTATAATGCCTCCACCTGCCAAACAAGCCAGTGCAACGCGACGTGCCAACTCCATGCAACCTTATACTGTTCAGTGCCAGACATCGAGAACGGATCGATTCGATCGGTCCTTCATCTCCAGGGTATCCAGATTGTGGAATTCCTTACCTTCCCACTCGTCCTAAGTTCTAGTCCTTTAAATCTGACATTAATAAATTGTCTCTTTTGCCCCAAAGATGTTCTCGGTACATTTGTATTTAGGTCTATCCTTAAATAAATAAAAAAACATGCCTGTATCATACATATAAATCTTCCTCTTGAATCACTCTCTCTATTAAAAAACGCATCAAAATCAGTTGTCCTAGTTTTAAAGGTCTAAAGGCCAATTCTCACATAGCAGCGCCGCAGCAGCGCGGCGCGTAGCCGCAAATGCGGCTCCATAAAATATTCATTATTTTAAATGGAACGGTTCTCACATAAGCAGAGCAGCGCGGCAGCAGCACAGCACGTCGACATCTATCTAACGCCTTCGAGAGCGTTGTATGCTGCTCTGTGCCGCGCCGCGCTGCCAAGTGGGTATTAGGAAGCAGCAAACACTGCTGAGGTTGATGTTATTTGGTTAATATTTGCCATAAACTACAGAAAGCTAAATAAATAAAAAATAATTTTTATGAATGATCCCTAATAGAAAACAACTAGATGGATTGGGAACAAATAACACCTTTTATAGATTTCTGTAGAATAGAGAAAGATTCTATATTTGTTTAGTGTTAATATTATTAAGTACTTAGATGTCGTTAATTTATTAGAATATTCGTTCGGTATTTCACATAGTCAGCATTAATTAGATATTTCTTTTTTTATGCAAGGGTGCGGTTTTATTTTTTATTGTTGAATATTGAGTAGTTCATTTTTAGTTTTTATTGAAAAATAAACCTAGTACATATATACGTATAAAGGGTACATACAGGTACGTGATCTAACAACATCAAATCGAATGTTGATATTTTGATTTTGTCCTTTGTTTAGTTAGATATTGTTAGTAAAAACAGAAGATGGAAGGCAAAATC
This sequence comes from Altica lythri, assembly GCA_964028335.1. Taxonomy (NCBI): domain Eukaryota; kingdom Metazoa; phylum Arthropoda; class Insecta; order Coleoptera; family Chrysomelidae; genus Altica; species Altica lythri. Next base: position 75,694 of record CAXIIO010000505.1, read on the forward strand.
GATAGATTTAATTTAATTTAATTTAATAAGAAAAGAAAACATCTGGAATGAAATAAATTGTCTGAACAGTACTGGGACAAACGTTTCGCAACCGCTACGGTCGTGATTCTGCTGCTGCTGCACTGCTTATGTGAGAATGCCTTCATGGTTTTTGCATCGCGGCGAAGCTATGAAGCGCTGCTGCCGCGCTGCTGCGGCGCTGCTATGTGAGAATCGGCTGAAATCGACTTGGTTTTATACTATGTAGTGATAGGGATATTGCTCTGATCAGCATATTGCGTAACGGCACTTACAATATACGTTGGTTTGTAAAATTTGTACAAAAATAGAATTTTAATGATACAGTTGACTACTGCACTTCTTATAAAAATTCTAATTTTTATGATATTAAATTAATTAGATGAAAAGTAAGTACGAGTCGAATATTATTTCCTGTCGGTGTGTCGTTCTACTAACCCTCTCTCGGTACGGATGAAGAATTTTTCGTCTTTTCTTTCTCTCCGTGTGGCGTGCTACCTGTCTGAGCGTCCGGCGCCATAGGAACACACCTTCTACGTCTGATATTCTGGCGACCTGACCACGAAGCCCGCGGCAACAACACAAAACTCAAAACTTCTTCATTGCTGTCGACTTTGATGATAGTGATGGTGCTAGTGACACCGTATCATTTCTTTTTTTCTTTCTTTCACTTTGTTTTCAGTCGATTCGGATTAGGGCTTGTTCGAGACCTTGAAAGGGCATACAGCTAGGTCTAGATACATTCAATTTGTATAATAATAATAGGTATTAATATTATCTATTTAATAGTAAGAAATCACGAATAGAGGCAGTACAGAAGTAGGTGAAAATATTAATTAACAAAGATAAGTGAAAATTAATATGTACAAGTAAAATATTTGAAACTAAGCAAAAAGCTTGCTGAAAAGTCACAGTTGAGTATAAGCATTGTGTTGACATCATTCCCATTTTTTTATACTTATATAAACTGTTTTAGAATTTATAGTTTTTATGTCAAATTTTAAAAGGAATTATTAAAATCGCCAACATAAACAAGAAATCCCCAAAACTTACTAGTTAATGGGATAGAGGCGTTCAATTTTTTAAATGAAGCAACACGATTTAAGGGAAAATTTTACATTTTGAATAAGCCAAATAACAGTATTGGTTATTTGAAAAAATAATGGTTACGAGTTACGATAAGTTGATTATCGCATTGACACTTTTTGTTTGGTCATTAGCACCCAAAATATATTTTTGGTGTAACTATAAAGCTTATTAATAATGTCTTCTTTAACAAGAATTAGATATTTCTTGAGTCTTGATGGTCATTACTTGTACGTAATATTGTTTGTAAGAAATACAGTTTAATTTAAAATATAAGAAAAAAGTATTGAATTCTACCTATATGAAAAAATTGCTGTAGATGTCTATATATAGGTTGCACTTTATAAGTGGGGTCGATTGGCACAGGTTACCTAACCTAAAAGATCTTTTGTGTGAAACCTACATCTAGGTCATAAGGTCTAGACTTTTAAGAAAGTCTATTAACCTGCAGGTTCAGATAATATGTTCAACAGTTTTATTTGCAAACTCACAGAATCTGCATGTTACACTGTTCAATTTGTCCATTTTACAGAGATGGCCTCTTCGTGAACAGTGTTCTGTAAGAATTCTTGTGATTACTCTGACTTCAGCTTTTTAAAGATCTAACAGTAATTTAGAGTAGTGGAGTAGTGCAGATCCTATTAACTTGTTTGCTTGTCTTTGGCCTAGAGTGTTTTTCTAGTAGGTACTCTGAATTAAGTTTCTTTTTTCAATTACGAACTTCACCGATAATGTGGCATTTTAAGATGCCCCAGAAAGGAGTATTAGCTCCTTCTTTTGGGGGACTATCAGCTACAATCTCGTTTCAAAAAATCACCTTATGTCCTGGTAGCCATAGCAATGTTACTTAGTTTTGTTTGGCCAATTGCTTAAAAGACTGTTTCTAGTTCCAGGTTGTTTTAGTAGATTGTAGAGCTTCAAAGTAACTTGGAAGCAATAAATATTCTCGCTGAATTAAGGTATTTCTTAATGCACCCTTGAGCAAAGAAGTCTATTGCTAATAGGTTCACTTGAAAAATCGTAAGAGTGTTTTCCAAGTCTATGGAGAGCCTAACATTAGGAACTGTAACCCCTATACCTACTCCTTCTAGTGTTTTAGACCTATCCGTATAATAAGCGAGAATTGTTTTTGTAAGTTGAGCAAATTCGTTTTGTTTTAACTTACAATCGTCAATAATAACACTTAGTGTGAGTTCGAAATCCCATTTTGGAGACGTAGTGATTGTAGATTGGGTTAATCCAACCCTTGTATGTATGAGCAAAATTAGGGGTGACCAATACACCTGCGACCTATTAGGTCTATTGTGTCCCCTTTTCTTGATATAATTCTGATGTTTTCTTTGACTTACAGCAACTCTCCTATTCCTATCTTTTTTATAAAGTTTAGGATATCGTTGGGCTTCAAGTTAGGTAGGTCTTTCTCTTCTATTTCGTATGATACTACTAGGTATCTGATCCTAGAATTACGTAATGAAATGCATTCTGAGAATATGTGTAATGAGGTATCATCCTTTACCTAAATTTGCGTCACCAACCAATCCTAGTTTCTTCATATGTTGTCTTAATCGGCAATGCCCGTATTTATCATATGGAGGTACTGACAGTTAAGTTTTAGTAGATTTATATCTACTATTCAGCTGGTTCGCAGGTCACGACTTCGGAAAAATTTCACTACAGTTTTTCGTTTTGGGTCCCCCTGAACTCAAAAACACCTTCCGTTCAAAAGTTTATATATATATATATATATGTATATATATATGTATAGTTCCGATATAACGAAATCTGTGGACACGATAGCGGTCGCATTTCTTAACGGATCGAAATGAAATTTGGTACAAAAATCAATCGTCCAAAAATCTCGGTCGAGTTCGTTAATGGGCCAAATCGGTAAGGCCGTTTGGGCGTGACATTAAATCAAAATGGAAAAAAATTCGTAACTTTTTTACTTCACCCTGTACAAAAAAATGTTAGAGGACTTTTTTGTTTGTCTTAAAGAGACCTACAACTTTTATCTAAAACATTTTTTTCTAAAACATATACTTTTAATATATTCAATTAATATAAATCTACTGATGCGCCTGGCTTACCACGGGCCATTTTTTTAAATAGTATTTAAAATAAGATAAATAGAAAGACTGAGATTGACTTTGTTTGACATTGTTAGTTATTGTATAAATTTATTTACCCTCGTAATTATACTTACTGAATAAGAGGAAACGTAACGCCGTCTCTGATGTTCATTAACGCGCCTCATTCAAAGAACAATGATGATATATAAGTTACGATGTCTCGAGATAATTCAATTGAAGTCTATCCGGACATGCATAGTCAACACATGACGAAGCAGAGAAGATATTTGGGAAGGACGAACCTTCAGTTCAAAGATGCGGTTTAGATATTATACGGGGGTCATTATTAAACTTTAACTCTATGTACTACATCTCCAAAGAGTTAGTTCTGTTAGTACTTTCTTTCCATTCTTCAAGATCCAAATTATTTATCAGATAGAATGTAAGATTTAAAAAATTTGTTTGCTGGTGATAGGTCTTCTTTGCTTTGAATAAATTCTGAAATTAGCCTAAAAGAATATCATTCTTTCAATGCTTTCAAGAATTTAATTTGCGTCTATCCGAACATTCATTGTTAACAGTTGACGAAACAAGGAAGATATTTGAGATGGAGTTCAAACAATGCTGTTTAAATATTATCCGGAGGTCATTATTAAACTTTAAATCCATGTACCTACTTCATCTCTAAAGTGTTAGGGTATAATTACAAGAGTAAGCTCCGATAGTTCTTTTTTTACTTTCTTTCTATTTCTTAACATCCAGATCATCAGATGAGATGAAAGATTTAAAACTTTCGTTTGCAGGTAATAGGGGTCTTCTTTGCTTTCAATAAATTGGGAAAGGTGGCAAATAAAATTGTATTCTTTCAATGCTTTCAATAATTTCTATCTTCTATCTGAAGATGCATAGTCAACAGCGGACGAAGCACAGAAAATGATTGTGGAAGAACGAATCTTCAATTCAAAGGGATGTACGCGCGAGAAAAGAACGCAGAAATTTAGTTAAGCGACAAAAGGGCGCGAGCTACAAAAGGACATCATTAGGACGTGTGACAAATAGACGCAGTACAAAAGGACGTGTCTAAGAATAAAATTTCTTTTACACTTTATCACACTGCTATATATTGTTATATTTTTATCGTATTCAAACTTTATTCTTTCTTTAAAGCATTTATAATTTTTTATATTTTATAGGATGTGCGGCTTGAAGTACAGACCAAAAACTGTTGCCCCATCCTTGTACAGCATTGTTTGTTCGTACTATATCTTGATCTACTGCATCATAACAAATCCTCAAGTTTCGGGAAAACAGCGGTTCTCTTCTTCGTCATCTTCTATCTAAGCGTCCTATCCACGTGTCTTTAAAGTAATTTATCAGTGGTTACAGTCAATTCTCAGTTTCCGTAAAAAACTTGGTGTCAGTTTGGTCTTGAAATGCTGCACTTTGGTATAAAAGCTAGAGCAGCCGGTTACTGTAACTGTAGGGTAAAATTAGGATGTTCTCTATACCTTGCTTGTAATTCTGCACCTTGAATATGTCTCCACAGGCAATAGTCTCAGTTGTTGAAATAATCGAGTATACGTAACGTATGCTATGTTTTGTTAGGAAGAAGAGCATACACCGTTGGTATAACATAGCTCTACTGAATTCCATGAATGGTGTTAAAAGGTCGTTATCTTTATAAGAACTGAAGAATTATTTTGGTATCAAAATGTGGCGTTTCAAATAGTAGGTAGTAAACAAATATATAAAAATTCTATTGCATAGCGACCTTTTGTATTGCGTCCTTTTAGCGTGCGTCCTATTGTAGCTGCGTCCTTTTATCACCCGTGTCCTTTTGTCGCACGTCCAAATTTCCTCCTCTTTTTGTCATGCGTCCAAACTTTCGCGTCATTTGACGTGCTACAAATTCAAAGATTGTGGTTTCAATATTATACCGGGGTCTTCATAAAATTTTAACTCTAGATGTACTCAGTTAAAACATAACAACAAGAGTAGAGTTGGTAGTTTTTTTGTACCTTTAATTCAAAGACTGCGATTCAGATATTATACGAGGGTCATTATTATACTTTTCGTAAAACAAAATTTAAGTTGGCAACAGTGATGGATAACATTAACAAATTTCAAAAAACATAATAAATTTGTATGAAAATTCAGCTTAAAATCTGCTTCACATTCTGATAAACACTATTTTCCTTTCTACAGATCTGTTTTGAGATGCACAAAATAAAACCTTACCTAATCAATAATTTAAAATTGATACCTTTAGTGAATTGAGAATAAATCTCTGTGGATAAACAACAAAAGGCTAACAATCGTTAAATAATAGTTATAATTGTATTTAAGTATAATGCGGAACGGAAAAAACCCCTTATTAAATGGCGAAAATTGAACTAAACTTACAGGTAGGTACCTACAAGATTTAAGGTTTATAATAGCAGCAATTAGAGAAAGTGAAAATTTTTAATATTCTTGTATGGGTTCATATTAGATGATATAAATAGAAGTGGAGGTAAAAATTTAAAACGTTTACACCCTTAAACCACAAGAGAACAATATTTAGAATTTGTAAAATTGTATACCCTCCATATATTGTTCTTTATCACCATTATTTTCACCAAAATAGTCATCTTGCTCTACCTAATATACAATCCCATAGGATATTTTCGCTTTTATAACTGTCAGTGTCAAACTCGAAACTTTATTTAAAAATTTGATTAAAATGACCACGAAGACTAGATACCAGGAGTCTACACGGTATAGGCTTTTTCATAATATTTCTGGTCTCAATTATCGGGCCAGATCATAGTTCTATTTTTTGCCACTGGCGGCGCGAGGAGCAGTAAGAACCAAACCGATGTTTATGACATTTAAATTTCACGAAATTAAATTAAATATATGATATTAATTTATTTAAAATTACTTGTAATAAAATTAATAAAAAGAAATGGGAAAGTATTGTGCTGTTCATGGTTGTGTTAGTGGCCGAAAGTCAGATGACAGTGTAAAAATAGTGGGTATATTCAAAGCACCAAAAGTGAGTAACATCAAAATAATATCTGTTTAATTTATCTGGAGATTGCCAAGTAGCAGAGCCATATAACAAACAAGGACATCAATAATTAATTTATAAATTTGTATAGTTTTTAACTAATATTTGAAAATTTTTGTGCATTTTCATTTATTTTCTGAAATATTGTATTTAAATCTTAGGAACACAAGCGCACTCTACCGGCAATAGTTCTGTCCCCTAAATTGAGACCATTTTTTTAACATTACGTTTAAACTCCTGGTATCTAGTCTTCATGAAAATGACATTAAATCAATTATCTGAAACTGCAAATTAGTAGCGGCAATGAAGCACTGAACTTCCAAAATTTAAACGGAATGACGGATTTTAATGATTCTTTTTGCATTGGATTCGTGAGAGCATCAGGAAACTTTGTGACCTTATGCGATCATTTAATATTGGAAAACTGTATTTTTAAAGTGCATCGCAAACAGAACTCGTTATGTTATACCAAACTGTCAATGTTTGTTAAGTTGTGTCATTATTAAGCTTACAAGAATTAAAATATCAGTAGCTACATTCATTTGTTATTGCCTTTTTCATCAGTAACATCTTCAATATTTTTATCATTATCATCAACAAGATAATTAAAATTTTTGTCAAATCAAACTGTCAATGTCTGTCAGACTGTGTCAATTAAAATATCATTAACTTTTTACATTTAATTTAGAATTTTTTTATCAGTATTTTCAATATTTTCATCTTTATCATCGTCACGATAATTACTATTTTTTTGTAATGCAAAACTAGCAGAGTCAAGCTACGGCAATTAATATATTCGTACAATTAGAAACAAACCCAACATAACAGAATTGTTAAGATAACTTGGTTAACGATGTGCAACAAATTATTCTTTTTTGAATAATTGAGAGTGCATTTAAATTATATTCACTTCTTATGACTTTTTAACAATTTTATGTTAAGCTGATTGTCAAAAAATGCATTTTTGGATAAAGTGCAAACTGGAGAAATCCAATTTTTATTTGGTAGAGATCAGTAATAGATTAAAACATTTTTCAGAAATAGAAAAATATTTAAATCTAGAGGTAATAAAAATTTGATGAAATATTGATACATGTTGTTAAGTTGGAGACTGATTTTTAAAATTTTGTTTAAGGCAGCGTAGAAAAATGAGCTAGCATCATCGTCCTACAGAATATCACAACACATTTCAACCAATGGGGATAGGCTCTTCCATTAGATGTATAAATATGTTTGTATTAGGGATTCCTCCACCCGAAAGAAGTATATAGTTTCTTTTTACTCTACTCAGGCCTAATTTTAAGACAAAGCCTACGTTTGCTCAAAATCTACTAGTTGAAATAGTTTCTCTTAGAACAGTCCTCTTCTTCACAGTATTTTAAAGAGTGAGGTAAGGATGGGCATCTACAGGCTTCTAAAATATCTGTGAAACATTTTATTAGATCAGGACGCAGAGAAATTGAAGAAGTCATCTAGTAGATGAAATCAGACCACCTGGTTCTCGAATACCTGCTTTAGGTACATTGCAAGTAGGTATACACAAACTTGATGATGGCACAATGTGAGCACTCAACCGAAACTTGCGGGTTACCTACACCTGATTCATAGACGAGCCTAAGACTGATAAGGGTTCTTGAGTAGGCATTTGCAAAAATGATCAAAATATAAAAAATACTTCTGTTTTACTAAAAACATAGAGGTATGTGCAGTCAAGCAATGAGTGTTATGAACCAAGGGAAAAAGGAAGAAGTCAAATCAAGCTTCAGTATGACCGTTAACTATCACAAAAGGCTTCCAAGAAAGGTAGACCCTTCATTGAAGATTGGTGTATCGAAATAAAAAAATTGTTTTGGAGACTTAATAGTTTTTAAAATACATTTTTTGTACAAACTGGGTTACCTCTTTTCCTAAGGGTAGTGTAATATTCATGCGCATCTTGATGCATTTATAATTGCACTAGTCGTAATATTTAACTAAATACAGTTTTGAAAACACTGAAATGTTTGACATTTTATCAAGTACCTACCTAGGTAGAATTTCAAGAACGTCGTAATACATATTATTTTGAGTCAACGTGGATTTCGTGCAAAATTTAGTTCATTATATTTTAAATTCAAGTCCAGTGGTGATCACGATCGAACACAAATATTACCATAGCACGGGACCTTTTAGAATTGTAGAGGAAGAGCCATAGGTACCTGTTGGCTGTGCGTGGTGCTCAGGCTTTAGGTATTTGACGCATTCATTTGCAGCTCGTCCTTTACAAGATACAAAAGGTGTGAAGATTGAAGCCAGAAGGCTACCTCAGACGACTTCAATAAAAAATTTGGAAAAAAGTGAAGATTATTTTTGAAACAAAATCATAATAAGTTACGAATCACATTTTGATTTAGATGACCACGTAAACAATCAAACTTGTCGTTTCTAGAAAGCAGAAAACCCACAAAAACATGAGAAACCTCCAATGACAAGTGATAGTTTGTACCGAAGTATGCTTGGATCGCATCATTGGCCGTTTTTCTTCGAAGGCGACGATTGTAAAGCGATTTCGCGTTTGCCTGATTTGACTTCTATACCTGTCACGGGGTAAAATCCGTTCTAAGAATATAGTAAATATGGTAAATTTTACCTTATAAATTTTCCATTACTAAGGGTTAAACCAAGTCAATCAGTATTAGGAACAGGTTGATTTTAGTTCAGTTGTAGTTAATCACCAACTAATCATTATATTCTGGCCACAAATTATTACTAATATTGTTTTGAAAGTCAATTTATTAAATTCAGAACAAATTGTGGGGTTATGTGATTGTTTTGAACTACTGTCATCTTGGCTTACAACGAGGCAAATTCTTCTTTTCTTTTTTTGTCGTAAAACTTAGAATGTTGTCGTCTGCAGTATGTTATTTTAGCATCCGACATATAAAGATTGGATACGAACGAGAAATTGAGTAATACTGGGATTTTTGGTGTTATCTTGTTAAGTAATAAGATCTGTTGTTATTAAACGATTACTGTTTGTGTTCGTAAATTGGTAGCTGTAGATCCTACGGTTATTGTCCCTATAGTAGTAGAGGCCATCTCTTATTTCGACGTGTGTCAAACTCTGGTGCATGTGATACGAAAGAACTAGCTCTTTCTTTTACCAGCCTTTGTCGTAAGAACGTGGCATTGAGAAGATTTTCGGGGTTTAAGTTGTAATCTCTATTCATCGGAGACAATTCATTTTGGATTTACGAAATTAAACCTCAGTTTTCCTAACGAACAAGTATTGGAGTGAGATTTTCAGTAGTTTTGTTGGATTCGTAAGGAAAATCGCTTTTTTTAGCGGATTTTAGGAAGTCTTCTGTGGTGAGTACACGTTATTTATTCATGTGGTTGTTCGATTCTTATGGTTCTTCCGTTTCCTATGAGTGTAGGTAGCCCATAGAGCAGACAGTAGGTAAATTTGATGATTTAAAACCGTTCAGACGGTGAACTGTGGTAAAATTCCCGATTGGTGCAATTAGCAACGAGAATATTGTTCCACCCGTTTACCAGCCAGGGGTGTCACGAGTATTAAGAAATAAAACAACCCTATCTTAATAGGTGAGTTACTGTGTTATATTTTTTTTGTTATATATAAGATTAATAAAGCCATATAGACGCAATTTTAGTTTTAATATCTTGATTTTACATGTGTATTTCTTTGTGTATCGTATGTAGGTTCATTAATGTGAAACTAGACTCCTTTTGATTATTCTTTTACTATTATAAATTAATTTTATGTTAAATTTTGATTTAATTTATTGTTATAATTTTGTCGTGACTAGCAAGTCAAATTTAAGTTTGTTGAGTACATTTAAATCATTAGTTTTGATCATTAATTGTAATTTCAGAGAAGTCAACTTCTAAATGTTGTATTATTCATTTAAATTCATTTTTATTCTTTCATTGTAGTACAAATTTAAGTTAATGTGTTCAAATTGTATTAAAGTTATTCAATCAAATTAATTCAAGGAGTCATTAAAATCTGTTTAAGCTATTGTTAATACCAAATTACGATTTTAGGGTTCTAGTTACGGGCTCAAGTCCTAGTTACGGGCTTAAGTCCTAGTTATAGGCTGAAAACCTAGATACAGGCTTTAATTTTGGGTACAGACCTGATACTTAGTTCGAGCTTAAGTTATTGTGGTTGGTGCAAGCCTATTGGTTTTGGAACAGGCTTGGTTTTTGGAACCGACCTAAGTATTAGAGACGCCGAGGATTAACAGATAAGCCTAATTAGATTTAAGTCGCAACTATAGTTAGTTAAGATCTATTTTTCTTGTTTTTTTTTGTATTGAGTGTGATCACACAAATTGGTAAATTTAACTTTTAATATTATTCATATATTCTTATTTTATATAAATATCAATAGCGTTGTCAAGCACGAGGCTTGACAGTTGTGCAAATTCTTAATTTTATTAAAGAAGGGTCTAGTTGATATTTTGTTTTATTTAGCTCACTTTATCGTTATTTTATTGTGCAATTCAATTAGTACTGTTTAATATTTTGAATTTATTTAATTATCTCCAGTGGGTGAAGTAGTGCCTGGAACATCAGGGGTTTCCGATTTTAACCGTACAAATCGGTGGCGCACTCACTTTAATTTGGTACTTACCCTCTACGGCTGAGCTGGGCACTAATTTGCCAGTAGAGAAACCACTACCGAACGAACTCAGCTGGAGTCGAATTTCAATTAATGAATTTATTAATTTTTCAAAATTTGATTTAGTTTTACTTTCAGAAAGAATACGTGGCAATATACATACCAATTTTCATGACGATCGGTTGAACGGGACATAAGTTGCTACTCTGCAGCGCCACCTGGTGGCGAGTGGCATCAATGAGCATATCATACAAACCTTCTCCGTGAAGAAATAAATATACATACCAATTTTCATAATAATCGGTCCAGTAGTTTTTGAGTTCATTGAGTACATACAGACATACAGACAAACATTCATTTTTATATATATAGATTTGGTCATTTTTATGAGTTTTTTTTTCATATTTTAAGTTTTCTTGTAAACAGCTCGTTCTTTTTAAAACTGGTTCTCGTCACCGTATTTTTTTTTTATATCTATTTAACAATTTAAAATAAAATAACATCAGAAATTGAACCTTGAGTATGTTGCAATAGAAAGGTCATCAACTTATTTTTGGTGGTAGCATTAGCAAGTTTTGCTTTTTATTATGTTCTTTGTTAAATTGACTAAACAAACTTAATAGACAATGCAAACGGATAATCTTATTAATTATATTAAGCTTACTTTATTGAATTATTTAATATTTATTACTTAGGTAGGTATTTTTTATGGTCAACTCAAAAAGTTATAAATCTACAACTATAATATCGATTGTGTTTACCTCTATCTCAAGGTATTAAAAATGCATTATTTATTAGTATTAAAATTCAGTTTCCAATGATATAAAATTTTGTATGTATGATCGTAGAAC
>CAXIIO010000506.1:0-5000 GCA_964028335.1 Altica lythri
GTACGTAGAAATTTTATTAATATTGAAAAGTAAATGAAATATTTATGCTTCTGCTTCTGTTTCCGATTCCAAGAAACAGTGCTAGTAAAAAAATGTAGGTTTAAGCTTCGAAAACTGTTTTGTAGAATTTTAAGTTTTAACTTGTGAAAGTATGTAGAATTTTTCTAAAATTATATTTATATGCTAAATCAGAGAAAAATATATTTTTATTAAATTAAACGAAATATATATGCTACTGTTTCTGCTGTCGATTCTAAAAAACGGTAGTAGTAAATAAAATGTACTTTTTTACATATTTAACTTGTGAAAGTACGGAGAATTTTATTGAAAATATTTTTATATTGTTAATATAAACTAAATATCTATACAACTGCTTTTGCTTTCAATATTAAGAAGCAGTGCTAGTAAATAAAGTGTAGTTTTAAGGTAGATAGCTGTTTTGTAGAATTTCATGTTTTTACTTGTTGTGAAAGTACGTAGAAATTTTTTGAAATTTTATTAATATTGAAAAGTAAATGAAATATTTATGCTTCTGCTTCTGTTTCCGATTCCAAGAAACAATGCTAGTGAAAAAATGTAGGTTTAAGCTTCGAAAGCTGTTTTGTAGAATTTTAAGTTTTAACTTGTGAAAGTATGTAGAATTTTTCTGGAATTATATTTATATGGTAAATCAGAGAAAAATATATTTTTATGTCGTAAATTAAACGAAATATATATGCTACTGATTCTGCTTTTGAGTTTGAAAAACGGTGGTAGTAAATAAAATGTACTTTTTTACATATTTAACTTGTGAAAGTACAGAGAATTTTATTGAAAATATTTTTATATTGTTAATATAAACTAAATATCTATACAACTGCTTTTGCTTTCAATATTAAGAAGCAGTGCTAGTAAATAAAGTGTAGTTTTAAGGTAGATAGCTGTTTTGTAGAATTTCATGTTTTTACTTGTTGTGATAGTACGTAGAAATTGTATTAATATTGAAAAGTAAATGAAATATTTATGCTTCTGCTTCTGTTTCCGATTCCAAGAAACAGTGCTAGTAAAAAAATGTAGGTTTAAGCTTCGAAAACTGTTTTGTAGAATTTTAAGTTTTAACTTGTGAAAGTATGTAGAATTTTTCTAAAATTATATTTATATGCTAAATCAGAGAAAAATATATTTTTATTAAATTAAACGAAATATATATGCTACTGTTTCTGCTGTCGATTCTAAAAAACGGTAGTAGTAAATAAAGTATACTTTTTTAAATGTTTAATTTGTGAAAGTACGTGGAATATTTTTGAAAGCACATGATATAATGGTCAACGAATAATAGTTTTTATATCTTGTTAATTTAATATTAAGATAAACCAATTTAATAACTGAATTAATTGTGTTAACGTATTTTAGTAAGAAATGATTGAATTATTATTGTAGTTAAATTTTACAAGTTATTTCTCAGTAATATGTAAAAATAATTTTTTTTAAATATATTTTTTTGTAAATATCACTTAATTGTGCCAACATAACAACTTAAGTTTTAATAAAATTTTATGAAATTTTATAATGTAATCTTTATTTTCATTAGAATGTTATATAGATTACGTAATGATTAAATTTATTGGACGAATATTAAATTATATAAAGTATTAAACCATAAATTTAAACTACATATACTAAATAACGTAAAGCGCTATAATAACAATTGCCCAGTTATGTAAAAAGACGACTCGACAAATACTCGATCTAAAAGTCTGGTGTTGTCCAAGTTTGATCTTTTTGCATTGTGGTTGAGATTTATATTATATATTTTATTTTCTAACATTTCTATCTTCAAAAATGTTGGTAGTAATTGTTAAGAAATATAAAATTATGTATATATAAAACCACAATTATTTTTTGTATCGTAAGATACAGATCACACAGCGAGATCGCGGATTTTGCAAGGCGTTTACACGTTTGGCGATCCACATGCGATCAAACTAATAAAATTTGATTTCAATCAAATTTTTCATTTTTTGCGACAACTCTCTTCTGTCCGAGCGAGAATTTCTATTCGTAACGATTCTTTCGAGTACACCGTGTCGCTTTATATCTAGCGAAGGGTCGAGAGAATGTTCGAAATTTTTTGCCGGTAGGCGTTTATATAAAACATGACAAAGTAGTTACATTTAAAACTAGCTCTCTGTTATGTAATATATTGTCTGTCCGGTTTTTATATGTAATATAAGAGATAATACAAATACGATTGTCTTGTCTTCTATAAATATCATATATACCTTATCTCCTATTAAGCGTGGCGTGCGAAAAGTTTAACTTTTCATGTACGCAAAATTCAACACGCACTAGGAAAAGAATATGATAGAGATTTGACACATCGGTCTTTTGTTTCTCTTGAATTGCAAATTTGTAATACTAGAGGAGACTGATAATCTCTGTTATTCTTTTTCGAATGACGGAACAACAGCTCCCTGGTTGATCCTGCCAGTAGTCATATGCTTGTCTCAAAGATTAAGCCATGCATGTCTCAGTACAAGCCAAATTAAGGTGAAACCGCGAAAGGCTCATTAAATCAGTTATGGTTCCTTAGATCGTACCCACATTTACTTGGATAACTGTGGTAATTCTAGAGCTAATACATGCAAACAGAGCTCCGACCGGAGACGGAAGGAGCGCTTTTATTAGATCAAAACCAATCGGTGGCGAGCTTGCTCGACATCGTAATACTTGGTGACTCTGAATAACTTTACGCTGATCGCACGGTCTCGCACCGGCGACGCATCTTTCAAATGTCTGCCTTATCAACTGTCGATGGTAGGTTCTGCGCCTACCATGGTTGTAACGGGTAACGGGGAATCAGGGTTCGATTCCGGAGAGGGAGCCTGAGAAACGGCTACCACATCCAAGGAAGGCAGCAGGCGCGCAAATTACCCACTCCCGGCACGGGGAGGTAGTGACGAAAAATAACGATACGGGACTCATCCGAGGCCCCGTAATCGGAATGAGTACACTCTAAACCCTTTAACGAGGATCAATTGGAGGGCAAGTCTGGTGCCAGCAGCCGCGGTAATTCCAGCTCCAATAGCGTATATTAAAGTTGTTGCGGTTAAAAAGCTCGTAGTCGAATCTGTGTCCCGCGTCGCTGGTTCATCGTACGCGGTGTCAACTGGCGTGTCGCGGGACGTCCTGCCGGTGGGCTTAGCTCGCAAGGGCGGCCCAACTCAATCCCGCCGCGGTGCTCTTCACTGAGTGTCGAGGTGGGCCGGCACGTTTACTTTGAACAAATTAGAGTGCTTAAAGCAGGCTAAAACTTCGCCTGAATACTGTGTGCATGGAATAATGGAATAGGACCTCGGTTCTATTTTGTTGGTTTTCGGAACCCCGAGGTAATGATTAATAGGAACGGATGGGGGCATTCGTATTGCGACGTTAGAGGTGAAATTCTTGGATCGTCGCAAGACGGACAGAAGCGAAAGCATTTGCCAAAAACGCTTTCATTGATCAAGAACGAAAGTTAGAGGTTCGAAGGCGATCAGATACCGCCCTAGTTCTAACCATAAACGATGCCAGCTAGCGATCCGCCGACGTTCCTCCGATGACTCGGCGGGCAGCTTCCGGGAAACCAAAGCTTTTGGGTTCCGGGGGAAGTATGGTTGCAAAGCTGAAACTTAAAGGAATTGACGGAAGGGCACCACCAGGAGTGGAGCCTGCGGCTTAATTTGACTCAACACGGGAAACCTCACCAGGCCCGGACACCGGAAGGATTGACAGATTGAGAGCTCTTTCTTGATTCGGTGGGTGGTGGTGCATGGCCGTTCTTAGTTGGTGGAGCGATTTGTCTGGTTAATTCCGATAACGAACGAGACTCTAGCCTGCTAACTAGGCGTATTTCGACATCCCAAAGGCCCGCCGGTGATGGGTTTCGGCCCCCACTGCGCGCGGTTTTTACTGTCGGCGTACAAACAATTCTTCTTAGAGGGACAGGCGGCTTCTAGCCGCACGAGATTGAGCAATAACAGGTCTGTGATGCCCTTAGATGTTCTGGGCCGCACGCGCGCTACACTGAAGGAATCAGCGTGTCCTCCCTGGCCGAGCGGCCCGGGTAACCCGCTGAACCTCCTTCGTGCTAGGGATTGGGGCTTGCAATTGTTCCCCATGAACGAGGAATTCCCAGTAAGCGCGAGTCATAAGCTCGCGTTGATTACGTCCCTGCCCTTTGTACACACCGCCCGTCGCTACTACCGATTGAATGATTTAGTGAGGTCTTCGGACTGAGCGCGGTGGCGTTTCGGCGTCGTCGATGCTTCGGAAAGATGACCAAACTTGATCATTTAGAGGAAGTAAAAGTCGTAACAAGGTTTCCGTAGGTGAACCTGCGGAAGGATCATTACAGTGTTTGTCAACTTACGACAAGTCTGTTATAAATATTTGAACTATATATCGTTTTACTTGCATATGCTGTCATTAGAACGTCCGTTATTAAACGCATACGATCTTTTGAGGTATAGAATGCGAAATAAACGAAATGTTTTTAGGAACTAAAGTTAGAAACAATTATATTATTTATATTTTTGTTTACTTTAAAGTTCTAAAAAAAACAAAGTTGTCGATGAGGTCTAATATTAATATGTATATACCAATTTGTCTTGATAAAAATTGGGTACCAAGAAAAATAACAAATTCGTATCCATCTGTTATTCTGATAAAAAAACGAATAATTTTTTTCTAAGGAATTCAAAATCGTAGAATGCGATATATTATTCCGACGGTGTTGAAAGTTTTTCGCCCAAATTGTCAAGATGGTAAAAATGCATGTACTCATTGGTGACGAAATTAAGAGGAAATACTTGTGCACGTTTACTCCGTGTACGCCTCGTTTGTAAAACACGGCGTTACAAATGGAGAAATTCGTAAGTACATAATTTTCTCTTATCATTTTTTTTTTAATACATTTTTCACGATATTTTATAAGACGTATAGTTTCTTTAAACGAAAACTTATACTTTCGTATGGAAACA
>CAXIIO010000506.1:12500-20000 GCA_964028335.1 Altica lythri
CACGATTACTAGTATTACTTCAAACTTCTCATCATGCCATACTGTGTGGTTGTATTATTGTATTGTATACACTGACTTTGTCAAAAGTGTTAAGGTGTATGAAGATTCTACCAAAAAAATATTATAGTTTCTTTGCCATTTTCCTTACGATATAGTCATGATGTGTGACAACAGTTAAATTGTTATCTACTATGAAGTCTAGGTATTTAAACTTCGTTTTAAATTCAATTGTGCATGACCTATCTACTATCACATATTTAACTTGTGAAAGTACAAAGAATTTTATTAAAAATATTTCTATATTGTTAATAAAACGAAATATCTATACCACTGCTTTTGTGTTTAATACTTAGAAGCAGTGTTTATAAATAAAGTGTAGTTTAAGCTAGATAGCTGTTTTGTAGAATTTTATGTTTTTACTTGCTGTGAAAATACGTAGAAATTTGTTGAAAATATATTTATATGGTAAATTAAACGAAATGTGTATGCTACTGTTTCTGCTGTCAATTCTATAAAACGGTAGCAGTAAGTAAAGTGTACTTTTTCACATATTTGTAACTTGTGAAAGTACAGAGAATTTTATTGAAAATATTTTAATATTGTTAATAAAACCAAATATGTAGAATTTTAAGTTTTAACTTGTGAAACTATGTAGAATTTTTGTGAAATTATATTTATATTATAAATCAAAGGAAAATATATTTTTATGTCGTAAATTAAACGAAATATATATGCTACTGATTCTGCTTTTAATTTTGAAAAACAATGGTAGTAAATAAAATGTACTTTTTTACATATTTAACTTGTGAAAGTACGGAGAATTTTATTGAAAATATTTTGATGTTGTTAATAAAACTAAATATCTATACAACTGCTTTTGCTTTTAATATTAAGAAGCAGTGCTAGTAAATAAAGTGTAGTTTTAAGCTAGATAGCTGTTTTGTAGAATTTCATGTTTTTACTTGTTGTGAAAGTACGTAGAAATTTTTTGAAATTTTATTAATATTGAAAAGTAAATGAAATATTTATGCTTCTGCTTCTGTTTCCGATTCCAAGAAACAATGCTAGTGAAAAAATGTAGGTTTAAGCTTCGAAAGCTGTTTTGTAGAATTTTAAGTTTTAACTTGTGAAAGTATGTAGAATTTTTCTGGAATTATATTTATATGGTAAATCAGAGAAAAATATATTTTTATGTCGTAAATTAAACGAAATATATATGCTACTGATTCTGATTTTGAGTTTGAAAAACGGTGGTAGTAAATAAAATAAACTTTTTTACATATTTAACTTGTGAAAGTACGGAGAATTTTATTGAAAATATTTTGATGTTGTTAATAAAACTAAATATCTATACAACTGCTTTTGCTTTTAATATTAAGAAGCAGTGCTAGTAAATAAAGTGTAGTTTTAAGCTAGATAGCTGTTTTGTAGAATTTCATGTTTTTACTTGTTGTGAAAGTACGTAGAAATTTTTTGAAATTTTATTAATATTGAAAAGTAAATGAAATATTTATGCTTCTGCTTCTGTTTCCGATTCCAAGAAACAATGCTAGTGAAAAAATGTAGGTTTAAGCTTCGAAAGCTGTTTTGTAGAATTTTAAGTTTTAACTTGTGAAAGTATGTAGAATTTTTCTGGAATTATATTTATATGGTAAATCAGAGAAAAATATATTTTTATGTCGTAAATTAAACGAAATATATATGCTACTGATTCTGCTTTTGAGTTTGAAAAACGGTGGTAGTAAATAAAATGTACTTTTTTACATATTTAACTTGTGAAAGTACAGAGAATTTTATTGAAAATATTTTTATATTGTTAATATAAACTAAATATCTATACAACTGCTTTTGCTTTCAATATTAAGAAGCAGTGCTAGTAAATAAAGTGTAGTTTTAAGCTAGATAGCTGTTTTGTAGAATTTCATGTTTTTACTTGTTGTGATAGTACGTAGAAATTTTATTAATATTGAAAAGTAAATGAAATATTTATGCTTCTGCTTCTGTTTCCGATTCCAAGAAACAGTGCTAGTAAAAAAATGTAGGTTTAAGCTTCGAAAACTGTTTTGTAGAATTTTAAGTTTTAACTTGTGAAAGTATGTAGAATTTTTCTAAAATTATATTTATATGCTAAATCAGAGAAAAAATATTTTTATTAAATTAAACGAAATATATATGCTACTGTTTCTGCTGTCGATTCTAAAAAACGGTAGTAGTAAATAAAATGTACTTTTTTACATATTTAACTTGTGAAAGTACGGAGAATTTTATTGAAAATATTTTTATATTGTTAATATAAACTAAATATCTATACAACTGCTTTTGCTTTCAATATTAAGAAGCAGTGCTAGTAAATAAAGTGTAGTTTTAAGGTAGATAGCTGTTTTGTAGAATTTCATGTTTTTACTTGTTGTGAAAGTACGTAGAAATTTTTTGAAATTTTATTAATATTGAAAAGTAAATGAAATATTTATGCTTCTGCTTCTGTTTCCGATTCCAAGAAACAATGCTAGTGAAAAAATGTAGGTTTAAGCTTCGAAAGCTGTTTTGTAGAATTTTAAGTTTTAACTTGTGAAAGTATGTAGAATTTTTCTGGAATTATATTTATATGGTAAATCAGAGAAAAATATATTTTTATGTCGTAAATTAAACGAAATATATATGCTACTGATTCTGCTTTTGAGTTTGAAAAACGGTGGTAGTAAATAAAATGTACTTTTTTACATATTTAACTTGTGAAAGTACAGAGAATTTTATTGAAAATATTTTTATATTGTTAATATAAACTAAATATCTATACAACTGCTTTTGCTTTCAATATTAAGAAGCAGTGCTAGTAAATAAAGTGTAGTTTTAAGCTAGATAGCTGTTTTGTAGAATTTCATGTTTTTACTTGTTGTGATAGTACGTAGAAATTTTATTAATATTGAAAAGTAAATGAAATATTTATGCTTCTGCTTCTGTTTCCGATTCCAAGAAACAGTGCTAGTAAAAAAATGTAGGTTTAAGCTTCGAAAACTGTTTTGTAGAATTTTAAGTTTTAACTTGTGAAAGTATGTAGAATTTTTCTAAAATTATATTTATATGCTAAATCAGAGAAAAATATATTTTTATTAAATTAAACGAAATATATATGCTACTGTTTCTGCTGTCGATTCTAAAAAACGGTAGTAGTAAATAAAATGTACTTTTTTACATATTTAACTTGTGAAAGTACGGAGAATTTTATTGAAAATATTTTTATATTGTTAATATAAACTAAATATCTATACAACTGCTTTTGCTTTCAATATTAAGAAGCAGTGCTAGTAAATAAAGTGTAGTTTTAAGGTAGATAGCTGTTTTGTAGAATTTCATGTTTTTACTTGTTGTGAAAGTACGTAGAAATTTTTTGAAATTTTATTAATATTGAAAAGTAAATGAAATATTTATGCTTCTGCTTCTGTTTCCGATTCCAAGAAACAATGCTAGTGAAAAAATGTAGGTTTAAGCTTCGAAAGCTGTTTTGTAGAATTTTAAGTTTTAACTTGTGAAAGTATGTAGAATTTTTCTGGAATTATATTTATATGGTAAATCAGAGAAAAATATATTTTTATGTCGTAAATTAAACGAAATATATATGCTACTGATTCTGCTTTTGAGTTTGAAAAACGGTGGTAGTAAATAAAATGTACTTTTTTACATATTTAACTTGTGAAAGTACAGAGAATTTTATTGAAAATATTTTTATATTGTTAATATAAACTAAATATCTATACAACTGCTTTTGCTTTCAATATTAAGAAGCAGTGCTAGTAAATAAAGTGTAGTTTTAAGGTAGATAGCTGTTTTGTAGAATTTCATGTTTTTACTTGTTGTGATAGTACGTAGAAATTGTATTAATATTGAAAAGTAAATGAAATATTTATGCTTCTGCTTCTGTTTCCGATTCCAAGAAACAGTGCTAGTAAAAAAATGTAGGTTTAAGCTTCGAAAACTGTTTTGTAGAATTTTAAGTTTTAACTTGTGAAAGTATGTAGAATTTTTCTAAAATTATATTTATATGCTAAATCAGAGAAAAATATATTTTTATTAAATTAAACGAAATATATATGCTACTGTTTCTGCTG
The DNA here is from genome assembly GCA_964028335.1 of Altica lythri. Classification (NCBI taxonomy): domain Eukaryota; kingdom Metazoa; phylum Arthropoda; class Insecta; order Coleoptera; family Chrysomelidae; genus Altica; species Altica lythri. The sequence goes on from CAXIIO010000506.1 coordinate 16,607, forward strand.
TCGATTCTAAAAAACGGTAGTAGTAAATAAAGTATACTTTTTTAAATGTTTAATTTGTGAAAGTACGTGGAATATTTTTGAAAGCACATGATATAATGGTCAACGAATAATAGTTTTTATATCTTGTTAATTTAATATTAAGATAAACCAATTTAATAACTGAATTAATTGTGTTAACGTATTTTAGTAAGAAATGATTGAATTATTATTGTAGTTAAATTTTACAAGTTATTTCTCAGTAATATGTAAAAATAATTTTTTTTAAATATATTTTTTTGTAAATATCACTTAATTGTGCCAACATAACAACTTAAGTTTTAATAAAATTTTATGAAATTTTATAATGTAATCTTTATTTTCATTAGAATGTTATATAGATTACGTAATGATTAAATTTATTGGACGAATATTAAATTATATAAAGTATTAAACCATAAATTTAAACTACATATACTAAATAACGTAAAGCGCTATAATAACAATTGCCCAGTTATGTAAAAAGACGACTCGACAAATACTCGATCTAAAAGTCTGGTGTTGTCCAAGTTTGATCTTTTTGCATTGTGGTTGAGATTTATATTATATATTTTATTTTCTAACATTTCTATCTTCAAAAATGTTGGTAGTAATTGTTAAGAAATATAAAATTATGTATATATAAAACCACAATTATTTTTTGTATCGTAAGATACAGATCACACAGCGAGATCGCGGATTTTGCAAGGCGTTTACACGTTTGGCGATCCACATGCGATCAAACTAATAAAATTTGATTTCAATCAAATTTTTCATTTTTTGCGACAACTCTCTTCTGTCCGAGCGAGAATTTCTATTCGTAACGATTCTTTCGAGTACACCGTGTCGCTTTATATCTAGCGAAGGGTCGAGAGAATGTTCGAAATTTTTTGCCGGTAGGCGTTTATATAAAACATGACAAAGTAGTTACATTTAAAACTAGCTCTCTGTTATGTAATATATTGTCTGTCCGGTTTTTATATGTAATATAAGAGATAATACAAATACGATTGTCTTGTCTTCTATAAATATCATATATACCTTATCTCCTATTAAGCGTGGCGTGCGAAAAGTTTAACTTTTCATGTACGCAAAATTCAACACGCACTAGGAAAAGAATATGATAGAGATTTGACACATCGGTCTTTTGTTTCTCTTGAATTGCAAATTTGTAATACTAGAGGAGACTGATAATCTCTGTTATTCTTTTTCGAATGACGGAACAACAGCTCCCTGGTTGATCCTGCCAGTAGTCATATGCTTGTCTCAAAGATTAAGCCATGCATGTCTCAGTACAAGCCAAATTAAGGTGAAACCGCGAAAGGCTCATTAAATCAGTTATGGTTCCTTAGATCGTACCCACATTTACTTGGATAACTGTGGTAATTCTAGAGCTAATACATGCAAACAGAGCTCCGACCGGAGACGGAAGGAGCGCTTTTATTAGATCAAAACCAATCGGTGGCGAGCTTGCTCGACATCGTAATACTTGGTGACTCTGAATAACTTTACGCTGATCGCACGGTCTCGCACCGGCGACGCATCTTTCAAATGTCTGCCTTATCAACTGTCGATGGTAGGTTCTGCGCCTACCATGGTTGTAACGGGTAACGGGGAATCAGGGTTCGATTCCGGAGAGGGAGCCTGAGAAACGGCTACCACATCCAAGGAAGGCAGCAGGCGCGCAAATTACCCACTCCCGGCACGGGAGGTAGTGACGAAAAATAACGATACGGGACTCATCCGAGGCCCCGTAATCGGAATGAGTACACTCTAAACCCTTTAACGAGGATCAATTGGAGGGCAAGTCTGGTGCCAGCAGCCGCGGTAATTCCAGCTCCAATAGCGTATATTAAAGTTGTTGCGGTTAAAAAGCTCGTAGTCGAATCTGTGTCCCGCGTCGCTGGTTCATCGTACGCGGTGTCAACTGGCGTGTCGCGGGACGTCCTGCCGGTGGGCTTAGCTCGCAAGGGCGGCCCAACTCAATCCCGCCGCGGTGCTCTTCACTGAGTGTCGAGGTGGGCCGGCACGTTTACTTTGAACAAATTAGAGTGCTTAAAGCAGGCTAAAACTTCGCCTGAATACTGTGTGCATGGAATAATGGAATAGGACCTCGGTTCTATTTTGTTGGTTTTCGGAACCCCGAGGTAATGATTAATAGGAACGGATGGGGGCATTCGTATTGCGACGTTAGAGGTGAAATTCTTGGATCGTCGCAAGACGGACAGAAGCGAAAGCATTTGCCAAAAACGCTTTCATTGATCAAGAACGAAAGTTAGAGGTTCGAAGGCGATCAGATACCGCCCTAGTTCTAACCATAAACGATGCCAGCTAGCGATCCGCCGACGTTCCTCCGATGACTCGGCGGGCAGCTTCCGGGAAACCAAAGCTTTTGGGTTCCGGGGGAAGTATGGTTGCAAAGCTGAAACTTAAAGGAATTGACGGAAGGGCACCACCAGGAGTGGAGCCTGCGGCTTAATTTGACTCAACACGGGAAACCTCACCAGGCCCGGACACCGGAAGGATTGACAGATTGAGAGCTCTTTCTTGATTCGGTGGGTGGTGGTGCATGGCCGTTCTTAGTTGGTGGAGCGATTTGTCTGGTTAATTCCGATAACGAACGAGACTCTAGCCTGCTAACTAGGCGTATTTCGACATCCCAAAGGCCCGCCGGTGATGGGTTTCGGCCCCCACTGCGCGCGGTTTTTACTGTCGGCGTACAAACAATTCTTCTTAGAGGGACAGGCGGCTTCTAGCCGCACGAGATTGAGCAATAACAGGTCTGTGATGCCCTTAGATGTTCTGGGCCGCACGCGCGCTACACTGAAGGAATCAGCGTGTCCTCCCTGGCCGAGCGGCCCGGGTAACCCGCTGAACCTCCTTCGTGCTAGGGATTGGGGCTTGCAATTGTTCCCATGAACGAGGAATTCCCAGTAAGCGCGAGTCATAAGCTCGCGTTGATTACGTCCCTGCCCTTTGTACACACCGCCCGTCGCTACTACCGATTGAATGATTTAGTGAGGTCTTCGGACTGAGCGCGGTGGCGTTTCGGCGTCGTCGATGCTTCGGAAAGATGACCAAACTTGATCATTTAGAGGAAGTAAAAGTCGTAACAAGGTTTCCGTAGGTGAACCTGCGGAAGGATCATTACAGTGTTTGTCAACTTACGACAAGTCTGTTATAAATATTTGAACTATATATCGTTTTACTTGCATATGCTGTCATTAGAACGTCCGTTATTAAACGCATACGATCTTTTGAGGTATAGAATGCGAAATAAACGAAATGTTTTTAGGAACTAAAGTTAGAAACAATTATATTATTTATATTTTTGTTTACTTTAAAGTTCTAAAAAAAACAAAGTTGTCGATGAGGTCTA